>SKCR01008953.1:0-45278 GCA_019454045.1 Zanthoxylum bungeanum | reverse complement strand
TTGGATTTTAATTCGGGCAAACGAGTTAATTCGGAATTAATTCGTTAGCGACGTGAATAGTGATTTCGCTAGGCATAATCGTTTATTTACGTAGCGACGGAAACTCGTTAATTTGGAATTAGCGAAACCGAGCCCGGGATTGATTTGCGGGGCCCGCTCGCATTTAATATCGTGGGGCCCAAATGTCAAATCAAGCGTCAAAATTAATTGTGATGTGACACATTACTATTTGCTTTATTAAAGTGAACAGTGAAAGCAAAAGTAGTATTAATGGTATTAATGGTTGCTTTTATAAAGTTTGACTTTATTAAAGCTTTAATTAAATGTTTGGTATTTGTTTTTTGAAAACAAAATAAAGAAATACAAACTTTTAATACAAAACCATTATTACACCATTTATTTTATTACTACCTTTTGAACTAAGTGATTACAACTTCTCTCTCTCACGTATTGAAATTTTACAATTTCTTTCATCTTTCTCTCTTGCCCAATTCACGCCCAAAAGCTTGAAAAAGCTCACTGGTTTGTATCATCTTGGCGTGACATATAGGGGAAGCAAAGAGTGGGATTTTGTGGCAAAATCTCAAGTGCTAGCACACTTACGAGACTTGCGAAGGTGGTAGGGAGGTTCACCCATGAGGCGGGACTCATCCGACGGAGTTTGGAGCTTCGTTTTGAGACCCGAAATTCTGTTTTGCAGGGACAGTGGACTGCTGCAGTTTGGCGCCCTTGGCAGTGCGTTTTTGGACTTTGTTTGTTGCCGATTCGACTCAACCAACCAATGTAAGTATTCCGCTATCTTCGTTGGTGTATTCACGCATTATTTCATGTCTTGATTTGATCTTGGGACCTTAGAATAAACCAACATGTACAGCCTTTGAGATGATCCCCATAAGTCTGAGATTTCCTCCGCCATATATTAGGTTCATATTCCTTGCTGCTAAGACTCGACCCAATTCCTGTGCTGCTTCTATGTATTGTGGTTTAGTACCAACAGTACTACCGCAAAACACACAAATGTTTTCAACTTGTCTTCTTGAAGTGGCCTCCATTTTTTTACTATGGATGTCTTCAAAAGTGCAATGATGAGTTGAATTTATAGTACCTGAAAAGGGTGAATAAAATAATAGCACAAGTATCTTCCGAAGGACGATTAGTAGCAAAATAATAAAATAGATCGTGATAGTCAACAAGATCTGGATCCTGTCGGAGAAAACAATAAAACAAATCAATTACTAGAAAAAGACAAAGAGATATAATATGTACAAGAAAAGTAACGGCTTGATTGACATCTATGCGTCAGGAACAAGCTTCCCATCCAATTTTCTTATAAATTGGCAAACAGGGTCTTTTTGAGTCAGATTCCCTAGACTTATTTGTTGTCTTTCTTTTCGAAATTGTGTGTGTAATTTGTGAATGGCTATATGAACATATCCACTGGGATGCGTCTCAAGAGTCGAAGAAATATCATCTAAAGACTCCTTACTCAAGCCATCCCTAATGAATTTAATTTTATCTTCACGATTATCAGACACAATTCCTAAAGAACGACAACGAGTATTGCAATTCCAACGCGCACATTTGTAACAAACGCCTATTTGCTTAGCTCTACGTTTCTTTGTATAGGTGCTTCTTCCAAAACCAGGTAAATAAGAACTACAAGTCTCAGAAAACTCACCTGCTAGACGGATTCGTGCTTCGATTACCCAACAAATATCAGTAGGAATACCTTTGATCATTAGTAGTCTCATTCGTTCCAAGCGAGCTTTGTAAACTTTCATCAGAGATTTTTGAGGGAGAGAAGGAAATTGCTTGTGAAGACTTGCGAGAGCTTCTTCCATCTTGAAATGTCTTAAACTGCAAAAACTAAACACACAAAAGTAAATCACACCAAATCACAATATATACAAAAATTGCATGGGTTGCCTCCTTCGAGCGCTAAGTTTTAAGTCGTCAGCTAGACGTGACTGCCTGAACTTTATGCTGGATTTGAAAGTGTGACACTTTCTTTTTGTCGTTCCAACGGTTCTCCCCAGTAGTGCTTAACACGCCTGTTCTTAACTTTGAAAGTTTTGTTGGTTTTGGGATCCAGTAACTCAACAGCTCCATATGGTAAAACTTTGGTGATCACAAATGGACCTGACCACCGTGATTTTGGCTTCCAATGGAAGAATTTCCCCCTTGATTTGTTTAACAGTACCTTCTGCCCTGGTTCCAGTTGTATGCGCACTAATTTCTCATCATGTCTTTTCTTTGCCTTTTCTTTGAATAATTTGGCATCCTCAAAAGGCTGTTTGTGAAATTCCTCCCATTCGTTGAGCTGGTGGATCTTTTTCTCTTCTGTTGCTTGTTGTGCAAGAATTGGCTCTTTCAGTACAAAAGACGCTTTATCTTCAGGCTCCACAGGCAATTGACATGTTTTAAGTTTGTCAGTAGAACTTTGCATTGCATTGGAGTTCTGAATGGTACTGTGTATCACATCAAGTCTGAAACATTCCTCCTTCTTTTCATCGTCTGGTAAATTCATGGCCTTGAAAACATTGAATGTTACTTCTTGGTCCTGTACCCTCATGGTTAATTCTCCTTTTTGTACATCAATAATGGTTCGACCTGTAGCCAAGATGGTCTTCCGAGGATGATTGGCACGTCTGCGTCTTCCTCCATATCAAGGACAATAAAATCTGCTGGGAAAATGAATTTGTCAACTTTGACCAGCACATTCTCAACTACGCCTCTTGGAAATACAAGCGTTCTATCAGCAAGTTGTAGAGAGACTGAAGTTGGCATTGTTTCTCCAATTTGTAGTTTCCTGAAAATAGAAAAAGGCATCAAATTAATACTTGCACCTAAATCACATAAAGCCTTACCAAAGTTATGTTCTCCTATGATGCAAGGAATGGTGAAACTGCCAGGATCTTTCAACTTCGGGGGAAGTTTCCTCTGAATGATGGCGCTGCATTCTTCTGTCAATGCTACTGTCTCGTAATCTTCCAATTTCCGTTTTCGTGAAAGAATGTCTTTCATGAATTTTACATAGCTGGGCATTTTTTCCAAAGCTTCTGCAAAAGGGATGTTAATGTGCAGTTTTTTGAAAACCTCCAAGAATCGAGCAAACTGCTTGTCCAGTTAGTTTTTCTGAAGACGCTGAGGAAAAGGTGGAGGTGGAGTGATCTGTTCTTTTTCCTTTGCTTCTTTTTCCTTCATATGTTGTTCAGCTTCTTTTGGAAATTCCTCAGCAGCTGTTTTGGCTCCAACATCTTTGTTGATTTCAGTACCACTTTTTAACATGATGGCATTACATTGCTCCTTTCCCATGTTCCTTGGATTTGGTTCTGTGTTGCTGGGAAGGGTACCTGGCGGTCTGTAACTCTGAGCGTTGGCCAGTTGTCCGATTTGATTCTCCAGTGCTTTGATGGAAGCTGATTGGCTCTGAAAGATAGCATCGTACTTTTTTAACTGAGCGCACTTCTGCTATTCCTGGTTCATTTGCCTGCTCCTGGCCTTTGTTATGTTGCTGAAATCCAGGTGGTGATAATTCTGTTGTTGGCCTGAATTGTTGCTCCATGAAAATTGGATGATTCCTCCACCCTGGGTTGTAGGTGTTGGAATATGGATTGTTCCCCTGCCTGTTGAAATTGTTGACATAATTCAACACCGTTTCTTTAAGTTGATTTGATTCTGGTGCTCCTCCATATGGTGAACTTGTGGATCCAGTGGTAAGAGTCTCCATGAATTTGCATATCTGATCCAGCTTTGGTTGACTGCTGTATTAGCTCCAACCTCATATATTCCTGCATTCTTTGAATCAAACTTCTTTTAGTTGGCCACAAAGAGTTGTTGTTGGCCATTTCTTCAATTAGTTCCCAGGCTTGATCTTCTCCTTTTGCCATTAAAGCTCCTCCAGCAGCAGCATCAATTGTGGTTCTCATTATTCCAGAAAGCCCATTGTAAAATGTTTGGACTTGAAGCCATTTTGGAATTTCATGGTGTGGACATTTCCGGAGTAAGTCTTTGTACCTTTCCCAAGCTTCGTAAGAGTTTCGGAGTCTTGTTGCACAAAGGATGTGTGATGTCATTCCTCAGCTTTCCGTTCTGGCTGGTGGAAAGTACTTTGCAAGAAATTTGGTGGCTAAAGGTGCTTCCAAGTGGTGGTGGAACCAGCTGGTAGTGAATGTAGCCAAGCTTTACCTCTGTCCTTCAAAGAGTATGGAAAAACACGAGTCGCATTGTTCGCATTCGCTTATCTTAGCTTCCGGTTGTAATTGAAAGTACCGGCAAACTTCCAGGAAGTTGCTGATGTGGGCATTAGGATCTTCAGTTGCATTCCCTCCAAACTGTACTGATTGTTGTATCATCTGAATGCAAGTTTTGATGTCACCTGCATTTGCTGGTAAGGGAGGAAGTACAATACAGAAATGAGTCTGTCAACCACCGGAATTGTTCTGTCTCGAATAGGAATTGGTGGTGCAACTTGCAAAGGTTCAGGTTCCATGTTAATAATTGCTTTTTGGCCTTGTCGCCTTTCCCTTCTCAACTGTCTGATGGTTCTTTCAATTTCTGGGTCAAGCGGTCGTAGTTCAAACTTCGGGTTCGTCTCATGAAGTGTCTGAAAACCTGAAATACAAGAAAACAAAAACAATAAGTAAAAAAAAATTAGATATAAGTAAAAGTATCTAACCCCTAAACTAATAATAAAAGATAAATAAGTCCCCGACAACGGCGCCAAAAACTTGACCGGCGTAAACACACACGTATAACGCAAGCGTACGTATCGTTCAAGTAGTATAAAAAGTATCGATCCCACGAGGACTTAATACCTAAGTTATTAATTTAATGAGGTTAAATGATTACTAGTATCTAACAGTTTGTTAATTTGATTTGAAATAGCGACGATTCTAAATTTAAAGACAAGTAAATGAAATTATTTGAAGTAGATTTTAAGAAAATTCAATATTAAAAACTATCTAGGGTTGTGATTTATTCCAATATTATTTAAAGATGAAGTAGTTATCTTATAGTTGGGTAAAATATTGATTTATTAACCTGGAACACTAATTTATGTAAAAGCCTCTTCCGATGGTCAATTACAAATACCTAGTATAATCCAATTGAACCATATGTCTATGTCAACCAAATTACCTAGATTCATTAAGATTAAATTCCAATTATGGCTACCCTCGCCCGACAGGTATATTCCTATCCTGTAAGGAAATCTATTAAAAGGGTTATCTATCCTTAAGGAAGATCGTGGGCTATTGAGTCTAAGGTCTTAAACTTAAAATCCCTATGTCTAGTTCATTTTAAGTTTACCTAATCAATTTAATTAATGGCCAGTTAATTAAAGAGCATTAAGATTAAGACTCAATAAATATTTCTTTATATTACCCAAATTATAATCTAACCCTTATAAACCCGTGATATTGAATTTTATCACAACCCTAGATACTAACTTAGTTATGACATATAACTAGGGCTTAAAACTTTTAAAAGAGTTATAATAAAATTGCATAAAGTGAATGCGGTAAAAAAATGCTGAAAGTGAAATAAAATAAAATTTGCTAAGATAAAAGGAATTACTTCTACTAATACTAATTAGATTTCTCCCATAATATAATATAAGCTTTGCAAATATTATTAACCAGCCATATAGGCGGTATATTGATTTAATCAGTTAAAAACAACCAGCCATAAAGCGGAATATGAAAACAACCAGCCATAAAGGCGGAATCATTAATATAAACCAGCCATATAGGCGGAGTGAAAATAACCAGCCATAAAGGCGGAATATGAAAACAACCAGCCATAAAGGCGGAATATGAATTTTTATTACCCACCGACCAATCTGGCGTATCTTGATTAAGTCAATTTAAAACTTGAATATATTATAATTATGGGAGAATAATCTAAGAAGTAAAAGTAAAAGAATTACCTTTTACCCTAACAAAGGGACGTTACCTCCGCATTATGAGTAGTATAAACTGTAAAATAAAGAAAGTAAATTATTATTACTATTAAAAAGTAATTACAAAACTTGAATTTAAAGAACTAGAGAGAGAAACTTCAATTTAGAACTAAGAAGTGAGAGAAAATGGTACACTGAATTATGAAAATTCGATCTCTATTTATAGGCTCGGATAAGGCTCCAGCGTCGCGACGCCCAAATTGCACTAGCGTCGCGACGCTGGCTACAGTAAGACACGTGTCACGCGCTGGTTGGTCGGCTCAGAATCTTATCCGATGACGTGGCACTGTTCATGACGTCATTGCTTGCGTCACTGTGACGTGTCAACTGTTCATGACGTCATTGCTTACGTCACTGTGATGATGTGGAAGGTGACGTGGCGACACGTGGGGCGGGGCCGTCAGACGAATGAGAGGTTGCCACGTGTCGCGCTGTGATTGGCTGATGGTGACGTGGCATGTTGACTCGGTTGACTTGCTGACGTGGCTACTGATTTGGACGATGATGTGGCGACACGTAGGATGACACGTGGGGCGGTGGCCGTCCAAGCAATGAGATTTCGACACGTGGCACGGCGCATTTTAGCATCTCCGTTGTGATGGTGACACGTGGCACGGCGCACGTTAGCAAAGTCAACTTTCTCAGATTCTGATTTTGTGGACCCGGCGCATGTTAGCAGATTCGGCGCACGCTGGGCGTCGCGACGCTGAAGGTCTGGCGGCGCGACGCTGAAATGACGATTTTGCCATTTTTGTCCAATTTTGTCCAATTTGCCCCAAAACACCTCCAGAATGTCCTGAAACTTTATTATCTACAAAATAACACAAAACACATCAAAATATTCACAAAACTCAAGAAACTATACAATATATTAAGTTAAATGAGTGGGAAATAGTGATAGAAATACCACTCATCAGACGCATGTCGATTGGAAGCCGGAAAGATGGATTCGAGAGTATGAAATGTTTGTTGCTGGACTTTCTTTGTTGACTGAAGGCGACGACGAGGAAAATGGTAATGAAGTCGACTCAAAGAAAGGTGAGGTTGAATTGGTAGCAGTTCTTGAGGTTGAATTAGGAGAGACCGAGGGACGATTGAAGGAAGGATATGATGTTGGACCAGCTGTGGCCGAGACTGGTGCGAGGGTGGAGCCTGAAGTCGAAGAAGAAAATGCTCATGCCAGTATTCCCGTGGTTGTTGAAGAGGATCCAGCTAGTGCTCCCGAAGTTTAAGAACTTTACAAATCTAACGCACTAAGGTTTTATTTGTTATTGTTTTGTATAAAGCAAACTATTTTGTCGAATGGAAGGGAAACTTGTCGATGTTTTTCAAAAGGCTCTCTATCTTGTCGAATAGAAAAAGAGTTTCTAATGAATGATTCTAATGAATAAACTTGTATTCCAATCAGTCGAATGACTTTTACAAACAACAAATCTCTTTATTTCGTACTTTCGAAAGATAACTAAGTATTGCATGCATACTTCGAAAGATAACTAAGCATCACAATTATTACCAGATGAATCGCTTGAGATGAATGGCGTTCAAACTGTTGCGGATGAGAGTTCCCTCCACGGTTTGTAGCTTGTAGGCTCATTTCCCAATAATTTTAGTGACGAGGTATGGACCTTCCCAGTTCGGTCCCAGCTTACCATCGCCAATCTCCTTTGTGTTCTGGAAAACTCTACGTAGGACCCAATCTCCTTCCTTAAAAGTTCTGCTCCTGAAATTTTTGTCAAAGTATCTGGCCATCCTCTGTTGATGGGCTGCTAGTCGAATGGAAGCTCGGTCTCTCATTTCATCAATTGTATCGAGACTGTAGTTCATAAACTGTCGATTCGATTCCTCATCGAGCCATTGGTAGCGTGGGGATGGGATGGTTTCTTCAGTCGGTATTACTGCTTTCGTTCCAAATGCCAGTGAGAATGGGGTTTCGCCTATTGATGATCGGGCTGTTGTCCTGTAAGACCACAACACCTGCGGGAGTTCATCCACCCAAGCGCCTTTAGCCTTCTCTAATTTTTTCTTCAAAATATTCAGAATCATTTTGTTAGATGACTCGGCTTGGCCATTTTCTTGTGGGAAGCGTGGGGTTGAGAAGCTCAACTTTATGCCTAAATTCCTGCAGAAATCTTGAAAGTGATGGCTAAGGAATTGTAAACCATTATCAGTCATGATTTCCCTTGGTATGCCGAACCGAAAAATGATATTCTTCCAGGCGAATGTTTGTGCCTCTTTATCACGTATCCTAGCGAATGATTCTGCTTTGATCCACTTCGAGTAGTAATCCATCAGCACAAGCATGTAGACTCGCTGGTCTGGGCTGGCTGGGAGTTTCCCAACGATGTCCATTCCCCACTTCATGAACGGCTAAAGAGATAAGATGGGATTGAGTCTTCCTGGTGGGAGATGTGAGACTGGAGCAAACCTTTGATATTTTTCGCACTTCTTAGTGAATTCAGCTGAGTCGGACCTCATCGTAGCCCAGTAGTAGCTTGTCGAATGGGCTCGAAGTGCTAAGCTCCTACCTCCGGAGTGATTCCCACACTCCCCCTCATATAGCTCCACCAACACATGTTGCGCCTCATCGTGTGTGAGGCATTTCAAGTAGGGTCCTGAAAATGATCTTCTTAGCAACTGACCATCGAATAATGTGAACCTTGCAGACTGTCTCTAGACTTTTCTGGCTTGGATTTTATCATCTGGAAGCACGCCTTCTTGCAAATATTTGACAATAGGTGACATCCAAGTGTTGACTGAATTGACTGAGGCGAAATTCTTTCTTCTTTCCAAATTGCTGGCCAGTTCAAGTACACTACCGGTATTGAACGTGGTTTGTCTCCCTCCATCGTTGAACCAAGGGTGGCCAGAGCATCCTCTTGGGAGTTCTCATTCCTTGGGACTTGGGTTATAGTAAGTTCCTCCAACATCGACTGAATATCTTTTACCTTTTGTCAGAGGATGCCATCTGTGGACCTCATGTGTGATACGACCCCTGGATCTGGTTGATAATCAATTTCGAATCAGACTTCACTTCTATCTTTCTAGCTCCGAGTTCTTTGCTAAGGACAACCCTGCTATCAGTTCTTAATACTCTGCCTCGTTGTTGGTAACTCTTTGACATACGGAGATTGTTCTGAGATGAAAGTCATTGGTTACTGTGATGCGAGCTTTCAGACCGATAGGGATGACAACAGATCGCAAACAGGATATCTGTTTACTTTGAATGGAGGTGCTGTCAGTTGGAAAAGCTCAAAGAAGTCAACTACAGCGGACTCTACCACTGAAGCCGAGTATATTACAGCATCTGAGGCTGCTAAAGAAGCATTATGGATAAAGAAGTTCATCATGAAGCTGGAAGTACTTCCCGCGATAAAGAATGGCGTCACGATGTACTGTGACAACACGGGCGCCATTGCTCAATCAAAGGAACCAATGTCCCACCAGAAATCCAAGCATGTACTCAGGCGATTTCATCTCATCAGGGAGATTGTTGAGAGAAAAGAAGTTATTATAGAGAAAATACCCACAGAAGATAATCTTGCAGATTCTCTGACTAAAGGGCTGACTCAACAAAAGCATGATAGGCACACCCGAGAGTATGGTGTCCAGATTCATACTAGTTGGCTATAGTGAAAGTGGGAGATTGTTAGGGATATGCCCTATACCCAACTTGTGGATGGGCTATATGTACATGTATTTGTAATATTTTCATTAATTAATAAAATGCCAATCTTTATTAGATGTGTCTTACATAACTTATATGAATCATCAACACTGTAATAAAGCCCTGAGAGTAATAAGACGATGGCTTCCACGTCTTATGAGAATCATTACTCTTAAATGTTCTTAGTCATAGTATTGTGAATAATCTGGGTGTTCACAAAGCGGAGAGACTATCGTGATGATATGATCGGCCCTTAAGTATGGTAGCCGACCTCATAGGCTACTAGCGGAGATCCGTCCGCTTGGTGTATCACATGGATGTATGAGTTGCTCGTGTCCATCGAACTGACCGCCGAAAGTTTTCATATGGAGTGTTTATCCCATGTGTCTGTGAGAACTTTCATGTATTGATTATAAGACTAGTCCTTTGACTTGAGGTCTTTACAATCTTATGTGTGGATCAAATAACTTTGACATTCTCTTTCCCGGTTCAAAAGATCTGGTCATAATGGTATTATTGGGTCATTTTCTGAAACACATGAAGTTTTTAAAGATACAACAGAGAATCGCCATTCTCTCGTATAATATTTTCTTATAAGAGTAGTATTCCAGTTTACGGGTTGATATGTGTGATCAGTGCTTGAGACTGTGGCCACAGTGAAAGAATAATGTGAGATTCTTGGGTTAGCACGATTCATGACACTATCAACATCATACATTTGACCATATGGGTAGACACTTTCCGTACCCTAGGTCAATAGGTGGGGATACAGTGAGGCGAGGGACCATATCATATGTAAATCGCATACAAAATGTGTATATATATCTTTCCTTCCCATTTGGGGGCCTTGGCATGTTGCTAGATGTCAACCTAGGTAATTGAAATCGAACGACCATCTGATCGGAGGATAATTTATGTTCGATTAAATTATCATGATTCATTTCATGTCCAACTTGAGGGGAACCCAAAAGGTCACACACAACAAAGTCGAAATCAATGGTTAACAGTGCACAGTACAAATATAACAGCATATATGATTGCTGTAGGAATTGTTCATAAATGGTTCAATGTGTTTAATTATTGAACAGATCATTTATGAGGTTCCATAGTGGCTTAGGGATTGGTGAATGACGATGGGGGCACTTTGGGAATTGGAATAAAAAAATTACTATTCATGTGAATAGTAAAAAAAATTTGTTATTTGTTTTGAATTCCATTTCGGCCCAAACTCTTATTAGGGTTTTATAATCTCATTAAACCACCAAATTAAGATCCAATGGCTAAGATTAAATTAGCTTTTATCCCATATCGGATTCTTAATTAATTTTGTTGTCTTTGGAGTACTATATAAACCCAAAGAAATATTCACAAATTTTTACACCAAACCTTTCATATCTTGGGTTTATATAAGTGAGCAACTATAAATTTTAAGAGTAAGCCACTGATTTTGAGGATCCTTAAGTCTAATTGACTAGAGGAACCTCGAGTTAAAAGTTTTGAGGTATTTGCCTAGGCTAGCACCAAGGGTAAAATACCCATGCACTCAAGGCGTAGTCTTACCGTTGAGTTTTGGATTTGGTGTGTGCATCTTTGGAGGCCACACACTTGGGTGGCTCTTTGGAACGTGGAAGAGCTTGCTGAGTTCGAGAAAAGCTTGTAGATTAGAGGGAGGACTCGAAGAGTCCTCGGTTCAAGTAAGTCTTTTTCTTTCTTTATTTTAATTAGAGTTCTTATGATAGTTAGCATGTTTAGGTTTATGTTCTTTGCATGTTTTATGAGTTTGATGCTTATAATATATAGTAGCATGCCTAGGCTTGTAGAATAATCAAAACAAATGGGTCTTGGGCAAAGGGAAAGTGGCATAATAATTTTTATTTTTCGCTATGCACTCGCGGCCGCTTCCCAACACGAACTTCCTTCTCTTCTGCCTGACCGGGGAGTGGTCTAGATCTATGTGCAGTTCGTGAGTAATCAGCTTGGGGTCGATTCTCATCATGTCTTTGTGAGACCATATAAAACTGTCGTGGCACCTCTTCAGGAATTCGGTCAAATCGGCTCGTAGTTTGGGATCCTAATTGAGAGTGAATTTGGATCTCGTCGACCTCCTCAAGACTTAGTAGTGTCGGCTCCGTGCCACGAGATCCACTCTGTAATTGCTATGATTTAACCATAGGTGTGACTAATCTCCATTGTCTCCCACTTTGATTTAATCTAATTAAATCAAGCCAAAGATTAGGAAATGTATTAGTTAAATGTAACGAACGACCTTTCTGAACTATACAAGTCGAGGTCATCACATATAGTTAACAATTCCTCCGTCGTGGGCTACCGAGTTGTGCTTAGGAAACATAGAATACACCATCAAGTTTTCGAGGCGCACATCTCATGTCGACATGTCAACAATTCTTCATAACTATTGCGATCCACCCTAGGTGATCGACTTTAGCCAAAGCTTTAAGAATCATGACTTTACTAACATGGATACATAAACCCCTTATGGTACACATACGGGCTGACAGATCCTATCTTGCTTCGCACTTGATTACTGAGTGCATCAGTTCACACCCAACGAACATCTAGAGGCCAGACCATGAAAGGTTTCTGATATACATGACTTCAAAGTGTGGAAGATCTCACACAAAATCAATGATATCATATAGTCAAAGGATTATATATGATACTTGACTCGAGGAGATTCCTATTGACGGTGGTGTGTACTTCCAACTATTAGAAATCATATATGAGTCATTCAGTATTCGGTCCAACCAATACCCATACGTCTATACCAGTTTCCAAAACTCATGGTACATCGAGTTAAGCTATTGGAACTTAAATTTCAATATACGACATGTGTTAGTCCACGAGATCCACTCAGATCGACTCGGCTTTCACCTTTAAGGTCCTCTGGTAGTAGCTTCTGGATGCAGATCTATCACCTTTAATCTCTTGAATCCCATATCTGGTAGGGAACTTAAGAACTTGGTGATAGGTGGATGAGACCACCCTCATCTCATTAATCCAAGGTCTGCCCATGATAAGATTGTAGGCTGAGGGGCTGTCCAATACCAAGAACGGGGCCATTTTGTTGACTCCCGCTACGTAGACTGGGAGTGATATTTCTCCCATTGTGAATTTCTATTCCCTAGTAAATCCAATCAGCACTGTCGTCGTCTGTTTATTTTATCCAACTTGGCCCCCATGTCTGCGAGGGCTGTGGCGAAAATGATGTTGGCTGAAGAGCCCCTGTCAACCAACACTCGTTTGATCATAAAGTTGGCCACTTGCAAAGAGATAACTAGAGCGTCGTGGTGTGGATTCAAATTATGAGAATTTTCGTCGTCTGGGAACTCCATAGTCAAGTTGGTGAACATCTTCTCCACTGACATCGTAGTGTGAGAAACATTGCTAGCAAGAGCACTTGAATGTCATTTGGCCTATGAATATGAGACTCTACTAATTTCTGATCCTCCTGAAATAACATTAACAGTGTTGTTAATTGGTGGATATGGAATTGGAGCCTCTCATTGACTGTCTCTCTCATCTCTTCGTGCCAAGGTGGCTTTCCCCTTTTCTGTGAGAAAATCCCTTAGAAATCCATTGTTTAACAGCTCCAGGACCTCCAATCTCAAAACTACACACTCTGATGTCGTATGGACATAGTCTCGATGGAACTCACACCATTTTTGGGTGTCTTTTTTCATAGAACTCTACCTGGAACGTGGGGGCTATTTCACTTCATTTCCCATTTTCTTAAGTACCGAGACCAATTCTCATAGGGAAATTGTAAAGTTGTAGTCTGGGAGCCTGGGTTTGCTTGCTAGTGCTTCTTATCAGTTTTTGTAAGCCTTTGGTCGTCTATCAAATTTCTTGTGGAAAGGCATACGTTCTCCTCTCTGTTGGATTCTCTTTTCCATATGAGGATGAGAAACCATGTCGCGTCGCCTGGAAACAACATGCCTTCTATCAATCAGAGAGCTAGGAATGTCCTCCCTTCTTTTGTTTCTCTTGTCTTCTTCCCATCTTATTTCAACTTAGGCCCGCGCCATGGCCTGGTCCATCGTGTAGCATCAAAACTTGGTTAGTTTATTGTAGAGTCCACTTTCGTAAAGCAGTCCATTCCGGAAAGCCTCTACCGTTGTAGGTTGATGGAGATCCGGAATATTAATTCTCTTCTTGTTGCAGCGAGCTACGTAGCTCCGCAATGATTCCCATTTCCTTTGTTGGATGGTATCGAGATCATCTATAGTCTTCTCAAGCTTACATGAACTCGCAAAGTGTTGCACGAACTTGTCTGCTAGTTGTTGGTAGGACTCGACGGATCTGTAAGGTAGGTTGATGAACCAGGTGAGGGCCGGTCCTGCCAACGTTTCTCCAAAACCTCTGCACATTCCAGCTTCCCATTGGCTTGGTGACAAGCCAGTTGACATCATCTTGTACTCGTAGTGTATTACATGGTCGTCTGGATCGGTGGATCCATCATATAGTTTCATTTCGGGTGGGCTAAATTTTCATGGCAGTTCAACAACTACGATTGTCTCCACAAACGGGGTATCAGAAATCGGTCCAACTCTACTATTTCTAATCGGCAGCCTTACCCCTAGTAGTCTGGACATGATTGCTTCTTTGAATTCCATCATCTCTTTTCTTATGGAGGATGCAACTTACTGAGTTGGGTCGAGAGAGGAAGTCGGGCCATGGGGAATTGGTGGGTTATCGTTAACCTGCCCATCTGATATGGGCGGGACTGTTGGATTTCTTGGATTGTTGGTTTGTCCAGGGACATCGTGACGCTGAGAAGTTGAGGTCAACTGCTCCAGCTTTTTCTGTAAACTCACATTGGAGTTTCGCATAGTCAGATTCTCCTCTTCTAAAGCTTGTAATCGTTCTTGGAGCATGGCAAGTTGTGTCGCCATATGGTCTGACGTCTGCTCGTTGCCAGAAGCCATTATCAATTGTTTTGAGAGTGAATCAAATTATTTTTATTTGCAATAATTCGCTTAGGGCCTCACGGTGGGCGCCAAATTATGGATACGATTTTTCACCTGTGATCCACAATCGCGAATCTGGATTTTAAGGGCACTAGCGAACCTGTAAAATAAGGGAAGATAGAACGAGGACGTCACTGCCCACCGGTGTGGTGGGTGCCGTAAGCACTCCGACGCTCAAGTCAGTTTTATGAATAAGACCGAAGTAGGGAGAATAAGGCCTGAAGTTATACCTCAATCTCCGTTTGTTGCCTTAAGGGCATGATATTGTGATTTCTCGGATGGTATGCTATAGAGCTGTGTAATCCTTGGCCTCTCTCTATGCCATGGCTCCTCTCTTTTATAGGCCCCCCCTGATGTGGGGTCTTTCTTCTGTGCCTGTTGGAGTCATTGTAACTGATGACTTAATGGTGGGTTTTATGTCTGGTAACCGATGGCTTTATGATGGTGTTTAAGTTTGGTAATTGATGGCTTAACGGTCATCCTGAGTAGATTATTCAGTGGTGATAGGTTTTGGGCTGGATTTTGATAATGGGCCTTGGACCTCTGGTTTCGTGGTTGGCCTAGAGGTGAAATGTCGGTTTTTACCATTTGGCCCGTACAGTCTGCTGCCTGCGAATGTTCATGTATTTGTTCTTACTTTTTTTTTCATGCCTTCTATCATGTTCTTATGGTTACGCATCTATTCTGTGTTGCAAATGTGTGGTTTGGGTTGGTTGGGTGGTGTTAGATGCATGTGTTTTTAGGTCGAATGATGGGTTATGGGTTAGGATGCTTGCCTCGATGGAAGTTACTCCCTGTCAGCTGAATCTGAACAGTTGGAGGATACTGGCCGGTCTTCATGTGATATAGCACCGAACGGGCCTAGGGGAGCCGACCTTTGTGGAGCAGCAGAGACTATACAAACTAAAGGCCAACCTAAAATCTCATCACAGTTGGTATTATCTCTCCTCTTATACCGATGCACCTGCTCTCATCACCAAGCTCCCCCAGACCAACAAGAACTTCAAAGATCCATGGCTTTGGGCCACGGCGACTGGGGTCGGTCTCGGTCAACAAATTCTGAAGAGATAGACGTCCCAGATGTCTTTACGGAATGAGGTGAGGACCTGATCCCTTAGTCTTTTCCGTAAATTTATGAAAAAGATATTAACTTCTCAAACCTTTTTAGCCTGCTGGAGGGATCCTCCCAAAGTCAGTCACGTGGTCTGAACCAGGATTAAGAAAGCTCAGAGTTTCTCACGCTCCTGGAAGAGTTTTGTCAATGACGCCGCCTTTGTAGAGTCGGGCCTCATCCAGAACACACTCCCACAGACTCTAGGACGACTAGGTAGTTATCTCCTGACCTGCTAATAAATTTCTTGTACTGAGTTGAATCTTATTGAATTTATCCGTACTCAGAAACTGACCATATCTTCTGCCTTGTATTCTGCATGAATGATAAAATCAAGTGACGTTAAGGGGCAGATGAAGAGTCTGGCCAAAACGACCGGCCAACGGGTAGCTGGAATTCTCGGCGATGACTGAGTACTCCGATTCCCCCTGAAGCTAAAGGAAAAGCCAAGCTACTTGCTCATCCGGTGGCACCTCTTCAGCCTTCTCTCACACTGGCTGCTCCGAGCCCATCAGTCCAACCGTCGCCTGCCTCACCCAGACCTTCAAACAAACGATGCCTTTTGCTCGGCGAAGAAGTAGTCGAGCTTGAAGAGGAATAAGAAGAAGAACCCCCACCAAGAAGGCTGTCATCCGGAAGGAGAGGAAAGTGGCAGAGGCTCCATCCGGGACCGGGAAGAGCTGGGTAGTGTTGGGGTGAATGACCTTAATGAGAAGGTCCAAGATGCGGTAGCCCATCTGGTGTCTGCCTTCAACTTATTGGCCGAAGCGGTCCCCCCCCCCCCCCGAGCAGATCCCAAAATATAAGGATATCTCCCCCGGGGAGGTGATCTCATAGTTCTCTGCCCAAATCCTTAAGGTAACTCTCTTTTCTGTTTACGTTCTTCGTTTTTACTTGGTGATTTCTAACTCTTTCTCTCTCTTCTATAGATGGGTTACATGATGGCCCGGAACAAATATCTAATGACGAGTCTACTGTCTGAGGGGGGCCAAGTACAAAGGCTCTAATCTTAAATGATGGAGCGAGAGGCCGAACTGGCCAAAAAGGAAGAAGAAAACCAGAGGCTGAAAAAGGCCGCGGCCGAGGCCACATCGTTAAATGATTCCCTCCGTAATGCCTCTGTCATTGCATAGAGAAAGATGGATGCTGCTGAGAACGAGGCTAAATATCTAAGGTGGGAGAACGCTAACATAGAATCTAAACTCAAAGCGGCCCACAAGGAGAAGGATCAGGCCCGAGATGACCTAAAACAAAAAGGCCACGCTGGAGGCGGACCTGGAGAAGGCCAAACTCGACAGGATTTAAGACTGTGTGGAGATCATCCCGATGTTTTTGCCCGAGGTGGATATGGGGCCTATCAATATTGCCATCAAATACTGCAAGGGGGAGCTCTCAATGGACGAGGCCTTTGTTTTACTCATGCCCCCTCCGGAGCAGATTCAAGACCCTGAACCCATATTTACCGTGCCCATGTCCCCAGTTCCCGAGGAGGCGCAACCTGATGCCCCTGCTCTAGAGCCAGAAATGCCTACAGCAGAAGTCGAAGCTCCTTATGCCGACCAAACCGAAACATAGATCCATTCTGCCAAGCCTGAGCCAGAGGTTCTACCTCCTAAGCTTGATCAAGCTGAAACAGTTGCACCCGTGCGGGCTGAGGAATGAGGGTGACCCCAAGGGGGCCCTGTGTAACAAATAATATATACACTTCCTCTCTAATGTATTTTAATAAATACTACTTCTGCTTTTAATACTTCGAATAATTTCTATTTTTAACTTGCTAACTCGTTCTTCAAAATCTGATTGTGAGGAGAAATTCTGATCCCGATCAATTAGAATCTGGACATGGGAAAGATGTTCTGACCCCATGCCGATGAATAATCCACTCGGTAGGACACAACCCGACCCCGAGATGGTAAAATACTAGGCTCCGATGGGATGTTACCTCCCCGGACCAATTGAGGTCCGGCCATGAGGGAGATGCTCTGACCCCATACCGATGAATAATCCACTCGATGGGATACAAACTGACCCCAAGCTGGTATAATACTTGTTTCCGAGGGGATGTTACCTCCCCGAACTAATTGAGGTCCGGCCATGGGGGAGATGCTCCGACCCCATGCCGATGAATAATCCACATGGTGGGACACAACCCGACCCCGAGCTGGTAGAATACTTGGCTCCGATGGGATGTTACCTCCCCAGACCAATTGAGGTCCGGCCATGGGGGAGATGCTCCGACCCCATGCCGATAAATAATCCACTCGGTGGGACACAACCCGTCCCCGAGCTGGTAGAATACTTTTCTCCGAGGGAATGTTACCTCCCCGGACCAATTGAGGTCCGACCATGGGGAGATGCTTGAAAATCCACTCGGCGGGACGTATCCCGACCCCGAGCTGGTAGAATACTTGGCTCCGAGTGAATGTTACCTCCCCGGACCAATTGAGGTCCGGCCATGGGGGAGATGCTTCTACCCCATGCCGATGAAAATCTACTCGGTGGGACGTAACTCGACCTTGTGCTGATAGAATAAATGGCTCTGAGGGAATGTTACCTCCCCGGACCAATTGAGGTCCAGCCATGGGGGAGATGATTCGACCCCATGCCGATGAAAATCCACCTGGTGGTATGTAACCCAACCCCGAGCCGGTAGAATAAATGGCCTCGGCGGAGCGAATATAGCCTCGATCTAGTGGAATAAATGGCCTCGGCGAAACGAATGCAGCCCCGAGCCAGTTAATAAATGGCCTCGGTGGAACGAATGCAGCCCCGAGCTAGTGGAATAAATGGCCTCGGCGGAACGAATGCTGCCCCGAGACAGTTGAATAAATGGCCTCGGTGGAACGAATGTAGCCCCGAGCAAGTGGAATAAATAGGACATCCGCGAGGGAAGATTTTTGACCTCCGGTACTCCACGGATCCTGGCACAGGTGTCCATTTGCCGAGCATCCGTAAAAAACAAAAAGTGGTAACAGGACAAGGTTAGTACCGTGAAGGTGACTTAGCACATACTCCACGCAGACTCGAAAAGGTAACAACTCGGGTGCCCTGAGGCAGCGTCATGTCTGGTGCTTCCCAAAACAACAATTCTAAACCTTAAAATCCAGTGTCCCGGCTAACCGGGATACAGATCAGTGAGTGGCCAAAGCCATGAAATGGGGTCTATGCTAGGCAGGTCCAGAAACCTCCATGGGTCCGGTTTACCCGAGCTATTCCTCAAAAATTTGAGTCTTGGGGTAGAAACGCTCTGGCCTCGGGGGTTTGATAATGACACCCGAGATTGGCGTGCCACAAGGGATTCGCACTTTTCCCACATGCACTACATCCCTTGATGCGTTCTGGATCCTCAAAAGTGAAAGTACCTGGGTCGGAATACTTCCATCCGGGGGTTTGATAATGACACCCGGGATTGGTGTGCCGCAGGATTGGTGTCCTCCCCATTTAACAGACACCCATTCACCCCGAGCACATCCCAGGAATATTGAACATGGCTTTCGTATTCAATTAACAAACAAGAAAAGTGGACAAGTTTTAAATTTAAAAGAGAAAGTCATATTCATAGTCATGGGATCTACTGCCATTCTTACAACTCTTTACGGGTCATTTTAAGAGAGGCTCTAAGATAAGATTCTGATTCTTGTCAGGTCTTCCAATAATTCTTCCGGTTTGAACTTGATTTTGAAATTTCCAATCAAGTTAACAGGGTCCATTTGTGCTGAATGTTCTGAAAACATCTTTTTGCAATGCATGTCTCTATCGGTAACTTGCACCAATTTTCCTAGTGGTCTGCCGTCAGCTTCTTGTCCATCACCATCTTCCGGATGACCACCTCATAATAAGCCGGCGACACTCATGGATACAGATCTAGTGCCCCGATCATGCATGTTCACTTGCCGCTCCATAAGGACTATCTTGGCCGTGAATCCGAAGACTCGACAGGCCGAACAAACGCCACGCCTTCATTAGGAGGAACTTGTTCACTTATGAGTGGCGGCGTGCGTATGTCACCTATTTTTGACATTACATTTCATTCTGCGGCTTAGTCCTAATGGGTGACTACTGGTAACCTTTTTTACATTTCATTCTGTGGCTCAAGGAGAAGAGCTACTGCTGATCTTACTTTTTCCCTCGCCTTTATCGCCCTTGTTGATCCTCTTTCTTCTGGCTATCCCCTTCATATTTCCACTCAGTCCAACTTCCGCTTGTTCCTCGTTTTTATTTTCTAGTGTTTCCTGCTTCTCCGTCTTGGCCTTCATGAAGGTCTGGTTTGTTTCCCCTTCCTTTCTCATGTTTTCTTCCATTCTCTCCATCCACTCAGTCATTGAACCCTCCGCGATCTATGGTTCCCGTCTCCTGCCATTGTCTTAATACACAAGTTACTTTTTGCTCTCTCCCCACAGACGGCGCCAAATGTTGACGGGTGATTTTAGTTCGAGGGGCAGGCTTGGAATGCAGCTCCCAGAATAATCCGCCTCCAACCGTGAATTTGTTTGGTTATGGGGGACCAAAAGCAAACTTAGCAGGAGATAAAAACAAACACAAAATCAAGAAAGGATTTACGTGGTTCGGCGGAATAGATCCAACCTACGTCCACGGGAACAAAGTAGAGTACTGGTTTTATTACTGAACCTAGCTCGGCCGACCTCTTTTTCAAGGCTAGTCAAGTATTACCTGTTGGGGTTGGTGCTTAGAGCACCAATTCCTGTTTGTATTTCCTTGAAAATACTTATGTAAAACGTTTTATTTTGAATAATAAAAGCAGTTTCTATAATATAATATATCTTTTGATATGGTAAAGACATAATAGAACTTATGATGACTAGTCATGATACAGTTTCAAAAGCGTCGCAACTGACATTGAGTTGTATCATGACATTGTCATTCTTAGACAATTCCTGGTCAAGGTTTACACTACTTGGTCAGTAAAGTAAACTCGTTGAGACCGGTACATGTCGTATACTAGAGTATATGATTCCAATGGTTTCTCAATCAACCATAAGTCTTGGAGACTAGTATAGACGTGTAGGTGTTTATAGCGGATAAACACTGAACGACTCACTGAAAATTCTTAATGGATGGTACACCAACATCAATAAGAATCTTCTCGGGTTGAGTAGCATTTGTGATTCTTCGACTTGAGATGCCACTGTGGGCACATGAGACATCTTCTACACTTAGATGGCAGTCACGTCACCGATTTATTAAGATGAGACCTCCGTCTGTTTGTTGGGTGTAGATGTATCATCAGGATGTCCTGTGTGTGTCGAGATAGGATCCGTCAGTTCTGTGTACAGAGCATATGTAGTCCATATATGATTAGCAATCAGATAAAAACCATGGGCCTGTGGTACATTTTAGAAGTCAGTTCTAAATATTATTTTTGAGATTGCTAATAGAGACGTCGACGGGATAGTCCCTATAGAGATTTGACGTTTACATCTATATCTCTGGGATATATCAGGATACCTTTGACGGAGGAATTATACATGTGCCATGACCTCGACCTATATGATTCAGTGAGATTATCCGTGGTCGTCATAATTTACGGGTAGGTAAATTATGGACATGAAATTGGATTTCGTGATGGATATGCCTGAATCTAGAGAGTCTCACTAATGAAATATACTCGTAGAGCACTAGGGCAATATTTATAAATAATATTGATTATTTATAAGTCGTTTAAAGGTTAAACACAAAATACATGTGAAATGACCCAATAGTCATTTCGTAATTTTTTGTGTATTTGCATTTAATGTTAGATTTTGGGGAAAAATGCAAAAGTGACCCTCTAACTTTCATGTTTTTTCATTTAAGTCTGTTAACTTTCAGTTTTGTCAATTCAGTCCTCTAACTTTCAATTTTTGTCAATTCAAGGCTCTGTTATAAATTCATAACGGCAACATCAAGTAAACTTACTTTAACTGTTATTTAATTAATACCCTCAATTAGAAAATATAGGCAGACAGAGTAAGCTAAAGCAAAGTAAACGTACTATGCTTGCATCTTCGAGCTATTTTTTGTCAAAAACACATATCCCAAGTTCAATATGACTTTTTGTCAAAAAAATTATAAAAATTATAACTAGTGCTAGTAACGAAGATATGTATTTATTATAAGAGATTAAGATAATCAAATGTTTTACCTACTATATTTAGACTCGAATCGAATGATTCGATTGTGTTATTTCCAATCCTTCAAAAAATAAAACAAAACACGAGACGATATATTTTACACTGCAGTTGATCAGTGGACCCTAGACGAGTGTGGAAAATAATTATACGCAACTTATTTAGCAAAAGCTTAATGGTTAGACATTACAATACATGCGATTGCACAGAATCAAAAGTATTGGTTGTCATCAAATGTAATGCCACATCATCCGAGAATGCCATCATGCCACTCAAAAGATGGAGAAAATCTACCATACAACAGAGGTAGATTTTAGTAAATGACATCAAATGTGATACCGCGTTGTATGGTAGATTTTCTCCATCTTTTGATTCGATGGAGAATAACACAATCGAATCATTTGATTCGAGTCTAAATATAGTAGGTAAAATATTTGATTATCTTAATCTCTTATAAAAACACATATCTTCGTTACTAGCACTAGTTATAATTTTTATAATTTTTTGACAAAAAGTCATATTGAACTTGGGATATGTGTTTTTGACAAAAAATAGCTCGAAGATGCAAGCAGAGTACGTTTACTTTGCTTTAGCTTCCTTTGTCTGCCTATATTTTCTAATTGAGGGTATTAACTAAATAACAGGCAAAGTACGTTTACTTTGTTGTTGCCGTTATTTGTAACGGCAACAGTGATGAATTTATAACGGAACCTTGAATTGATAAAAATTGAAAGTTAGAGGACTGAATTGACAAAACTGAAATTTAACGGACTTAAATGAAAAAACATGAAAGTTAGAGGGTCACTTTTGTATTTAATATTAGATTTTATCAAATACACATTAATTAATTGTCAATTTGAGATATTTTACTAATATCATAAATATATATGTATTTGATATTTAATGTAAATACAATACATATATTTAATATATTTTTATTTAAATAATTATTTAATTGTTTAATTGTTAAATAATTAAATTAATTAAAAATATAAATATCTTTAGTTTTGATATTTAATTAAATGACTTTAGTTGCTTTATTTTACTTTAAGAAATTCATTAAATGGTTTGATTATTACTTATGCAAGTTGATAAAGGCAAAATTAAATTAAACAAAAATCAAAATATCTAGATATTTTGAATACAAAAATTCGGCCAAGCTAAATGGTGAAGGTATAAATTTTTTGTTTCATTTTTTAGGATTTCATAAAGTTAAAACACTAATCCAAAAACTCCATTAAAAGAAGACAAAGAAGCTTGAGAGAAAGAAAAAGAAAAACAAAGAAAAACTTGGATTTTAGTAAGTATTTCCAACTTGCCATTAGAGAGAAAAATGTTCCTCTTGTTATTGGCTTCATCTTGTGATGCTCTTATGTTTTTCTATTCTTTATTCTTTGTGTTTTTGGAGGATGGAAGTTTTAGGATAGGGTTGAGCATGTATAAAGATCATAGAATGCTTCTAATGTGTTAATAAGTATTCTTTTGATAGTTTGATGAACTAGTTGCCATTCTAGAGTTGTTGATACACTCTTAAATGACCTAGAATTTTTCTATAGTTATTTCATTGCGGTGAGGCTTGATTGGTGTGGTGGAAACTTGATTGAAGTGTTGGATTTAATTAAATTGGTCTAATTTATCCAATTTGGTGAAATTAAAAAATTAGGGTTCATAACCCACTCCAAATTTGGGGATTTTCATATATGTGATGTATTATGGTATGAATATGATTCATGTAAAATTTTAGATTGATTGGATTTGATCTTGGCTTGTATTGAACAAAAAGGACCAAATTGCAATTAATTGGAAAATAGGGTGCTCACGGCAATTAGCTCAAAAATTGGGGATTTGTGTGAAATCTGATTTTGATGCAATAGATGTGTTGAAAAAAAAATTAGAAATCATTTAGAATCATCTAAAATTATATTTGATAATTTTTGAACTAAAATGATCAATTTACAAAGTTATGGGGCAATTCGGTAATTACTAAGAAATATGATTTCTTGTGTAATTTTTCAGAATTTAATAATTGGATATTTAAATAAATAAGTTTAGTTAATTGATCCAAGAAAAATTTTGAAATCGGAAAATTTTGATTTTCCTCAATTCCGCTGTGTTACCGGATTTCCGCCATAAAACCCCTTCAAAATGGTATCAGAGCGAGTCTGATTCTAGGCCCCCTAATATGATTAGCCCTTTAAATTCAATGTTTAATCTCGTTGTCTTGACTTTATACATGCTTGTTTTAATCTAATTTGATTAGATTTAGGGTGTATGACACTTTGAGGAAAATCAATTTTTAATAAAGTTTATGTTAATTATGTATTTGATGCATATTAACTGGTCCGTCTTATCAATACGGTTTATGAATATTTCTTCGTGACAACATCCGAGACCATGCCTCTTCTGTGAGGGTGTAGCCGATAGATATTTATTTATGCCGGATGTATATCAGATGCTAGATAAATTCAAGCGAAAGCGGAATCCTGAACGTGCCCTAGCTGTCAGGGTTATGCAAGTAACTTGAGTTTATCATTGATGAGTTTAACCTTGGTACATCTCATTGTGAACGTGCCCTAGCTGTCACAACGAGAAACGACCAGGACCGGAAACCCAGGAGTCACTGTTGAGTGATTGACAAATGAGTTGTCTACATGATGAATATACGTAGGCGAGACTGTGCTTCTGCTGTGAGCTGAAATATATTCATGGGATCCACCTTTCACTATTTTTATTTAATTTAATTATTAAATCTTTGTATTCTGTTTGAGGATTACAGTATTGCATGATTTAGTGGGAGGGGAATTTTTAGATTAAAAATCCATGATCTAGTTAATGCTTTTGATATTATATGAAACTACTTCATTTTTGCTAACCGTTTTTCATAATCTATATGATAGATTTGTGATGGCGGTACCATCCACTAATCAGTTTGCGCGTATGTTAGATGCGAACAAACTTAAAGGCGTTGAGAACTTCGCTAATTGGGACTTGGATTTGAGGATTGTCCTCGATTCCGAGAAGTTGGGATATGTTCTTGAGGGTCTGTTGCCCCTTACTGTGGCAGAGGATGCTACACCGGAGGAACTCCAAGTTTTCCAAGCTTGGAAGGATGATGATTTAAAAGTTAAATCATACATCCTAAGTTCACTGTCTCCGGGACTCAAGAAACAATATTATGGCATGTCAAATGCGTATAGTATGATGTCAAGATTAAGAGAATCGTTTGAGAACCAAGAACAAGTCGTTGTTCATAAAGTCGCAATGGAACTGTTCCATGCGCGACTAGATGAGGGGCAAGATTTGAGCTCGCATGTTCTTCATATGATCGATTTGATCGATCAATTGAGGCAACATAATCTCCCTCTGAATGACATTCTCGGTAGGAGTGTCATTCTTGGTTCACTCCCAGCTTCATATCGCCAATTCGTGATGTACTTCAACATGAATGTGATTATCTGCACCTACTATGAGCTGCATAGGATGTTGCTCACGGCGAAAAAGGACCTGAGGAATGGAGTACCGACTCACCCTCCGAGACCTACTTCACTTTCTGCTTCTTCCCAGACTTGGTCAAAAGGAAAGAAGAAGAAAGGGAAGAAGAAGAAGGGTTTCGGTCCACAACCACAAGCAAAGATAGCAAAGCCCAACAGGGCTTTTGAAGACAAGTGCCATCACTGCAGCAAAGTCGGGCACTGGAAAAGGAACTGTCCTGACTACATTGCCCAACTGAGGAATGAGAGAGCATCTACATCAGGTACATTTATTTTTCCAATTATTGATATATCTTTGGCTTGTGAAGCCGCTACATCCAACTGGATTTTAGATTCTGCTTGTCCTATTCACATTTGCAATTCGTTGCATGTGTTGAAGGAAAGTAGGAAACTGAAGCCCGGAGAGATGTAGTTGCGATTCAGAAGTGGAGACTCTCTGGATGCAGTTGCAGTGGGAGTATGCGAGATCCCTTTCCCGAATGGGACACTTTTGTTAAATGACTGTTACTTTGTACCAGGATGTTTAGCTAATATTATATCTCTTTTGTATTGGATACAGAAAGTTATCGTATTAATATTAAGAACTGTTCTTTGTATTTATATGATGAACATAATATTCAGATCATTTGTTGTCCAAATAAGCATGGTCATTATACATTGCAAACTTCAAAAGATATTTTAAATACTGGAGTTAATAAACGTAGTTTACCTATTGTAAATAATACTGAACTTTGGCATATGCGGTTGGGTCATATAGGCGTTAAACGCCTTACCCAATTGGTTAGGAATGGTTTGATACCAGATCTTACCATTGAATCTTATCCAACTTGTGAATCGTGTATTCAGGGTAAGATGACCAAAGCCCCATTTTCAGGTGTTGGACACCGTGCCACTAACTTACTGGAACTCATACATTCTGATGTATGTGGTCCACTAAGTCAAACTGCTCATAGTGGTTATTCGTACTTCGTTACCTTTACTGATGATCTGTCACGGTACGGTTATGTCTATTTGATGCGACATAAATCGGAAACCTTTGAAAAGTTCAAAGAGTTCCGAAATGAAGTAGAAAAATAAACTGGTCAATATATTAAATACCATCGATCCGATCGAGGCGGAGAATATATGAGTGGTGAGTTCATTGATTATATGAAGGAGAATGTGATTCTCGCTCAATATACTCCTCCAGGTACTCCACAACACAATGGAGTGTCTGAGAGGAGAAATCAGACTTTATTGGATATAGTCCGATAAATGTTGAGTTTCACAGATTTGCCCTATTTCTTATGGGGCTACTCTCTTTTAACAGCTGCACATCTTTTGAATAAGATTCCTTCAAAAGTTGTTCCTATGACACCGTATGAGATATGGTACAGTAAGAGACCAAATCTTAGTTACATTAAGGTTTGGGGTTGTCATGCCTATGTCAGGGTGACTCAGTAAGATAAGCTTTCGCCTCGAGGGTAAAAGTTTAGGTTTTTCGGATATCCTTCGAATACGAGGGGATATCTATTCTATGATACCGAGCATCGAAATGTGTTCGTAGCTTGCTTCGTAAAATTTCTAGAAGTAGAATTTTTGTCAGAAGGTGGTAATCATAGACATGTTGAACTTGATGAAGTCCAACCTGAAAACGACAAACCAACGGAGGAACCTGAGATTCAAGTATATGAATGACCTTCAACACACACACTCTGTAGGTCAAAAAGGGTATCTAGACCTCATGAACGCTTGTATTTGATACAAGAAAAAAGTCTAAATGTTCTCTTAGTTGAAGAGACTGATCCTTTTACCTATAGAGAATCAATGTTGGACATCGACTCCATGAAATGGAAAAGTGCCATGAAATCCGAGTTAGACTCAATGTATGAGAATCAAGTTTGGGACTTGGTTCTGCTTCCCGAAGGAATTGTTCCTATCGGTTGTAAATGGGTTTACAAAAGGAAGCGTGGGCTTGAAGGTAAGGTTGAAACTTACAAAACCTGACTAGTAGCAAAAGGTTACACGCAGCGACCTGCCGTCGACTATGATGAAACTGTTAGTGATATGCCCTATACCCAACTTGTGGATGGGCTATATGTACATGTATTTGTAATATTTTCATTAATTAATAAAATGGAAATCTTTATTATACGTGTCTTACATAGATCATATAAATCATCAAACACTGTAATAAAGCCCTTGGAGTAATAAGATGATGGTTTCCACACCTTATGAGAATCATTACTCTTAAACGTTCCTAGTCATAGTTTTGTGAATAATCTGGGCGTTCACAAAGCGGAGAGACTAGCATGATGATATGATTCGCCCTTAAGTGGGGTAGCCGATCTCATAAGCTACTAGCAGAGATCCATCCGCTTGGTGTATCACATTGATGCATGAGTTGCTCGTGTCCATCGAACTGACCGCCGAAAGTTTTCACATGGAGTGTTTGTCCCATGTGTCTGTGAGAAATTTCATGTATCGATTGTATAACTAGTCCTTAGACTTGAGGTCTTTACAATCTTATGTGTGGATCAAATAACTTTGACATTCTTCTTCCCCGGTTCAAAAGATCCGGTCATAAGGGTATGATTGGGTCATTTGTTGAAACACATGAAGTTTGTAAAGATACAACAGAGAATCGCCACTCTCTCGGATAATATTTTCTTATAAGAGTAGTATTCCAGTTCGCGGGTTGATATGTGTGATCATGACTTGAGACTGTGGCCGCAGTGGAAGAATCATGTGAGATTCTTGGGTTAGCACGATTCATGACACTATCAACATCATACCTTTGACTATATGGGTAGACACTTTCCATACCCTAGGTCAAACGGTGGGGATACAGTGAGGTGAGGGACCGTATCATATGTAAATCGCATACAGAATGGGTATATATATCTTTCTTTCTCATTTGGGGGCCTTGACATGTTCTTATATGTCAACCTTGGTCATTAAAATCGAACGACCATCTGATCGGAGGATAATTTATGTTCGATTAAATTATCATGAATCATTTCATGTCCAACTTGAGGGGAACCCAAAAGGTCACACACAACAAAGTCGAAATCAATGGTTAACAGTGCACAGTATAAATTTAACAGCATATATGATTGCTGTAGGAATTATTCATAAATGGTTCAATGTGATTAATTATTGAATAGATCATTTATGAGGTTCCATAGTGGCTTAGGGATTGGTGAATGACGATAGGGGCACTTTGGGAATTGGAATAAATAAATATATAAATAAACATGAATAGTAAAAAAAATTTATTTGTTATTTGTTTTGAATTTCAATTCGGCCCAAACTCTTATTAGGGTTTTATAATCTCATTAAAACACTAAATTAAGATCTAATGGCAAAGATTAAATTAGCATTTATCCCACATCGGATTCTTAATTAATTTTGTTGTCTTTGGAGCACTTATATAAACCCAATGAATTCTTTACAAATTTTTGCACCAAACCTTTCATATCTTGGGTTTATATAAGTGAGCAACTCTAAAGTTTAAGAGTAAGCCACTGATTTTGAGGATCCTTAAGTCTAATTGACTAGAGGAACCTCGAGTTAAAAGTTTTGAGGTAGTTGCCTAGGCTAGCACCAAGGGCAAAATACCCGTGCACCCAAGGCGCAGTCTTGCCGTTGAGTTTTGGCTTTGGTGTATGCACCTTTGGAGGCCACACACTTGGGTGGCTCTTTGGAACGTGGAAGAGCTTGCTGACTTCGAGAAAAGCTTGTAGATTGGAGGGAGGACTGGATGAGTCTTCTGTTCAAGTAAGTCTTTTTCTTTCTTTATTTTAATTAGAGTTCTTATGATAGTTAGCATGTTTAGGTTTATGTTCTTTGCATGTTTTATGAGTTTTTATGCTTAGAATATATAGTAACATGCCTAGGCTTGTAGAATAATCAAAACAAATGGTCTTGGGCAAAGGGATAGCGGCATCATAATTTGATTTTTTCTTGATTTTCCGCTGCGCACTCGCGGCCGCTTCCCAACAGAAACTTTTTCACCAGTTGTAATGCTTAAGTCTATTAGGATTTTGCTTTCTATAGCTGCGTATCATGACTACGAGATTTGGCAAATGGATGTCAAAACGACTTTTTTAAATGGATTTCTTGATAAAGAAATCTATATGGAACAGCTGGAAGGTTTTGCATCCAGCGAAAACTCAGGTATGGTGTGTAAGCTTAAGAAGTCCATTTATGGACTTAAAGAAGCTTCACGAAGTTGGAAACTTCGATTCGATGAGATTATTAGATCATCTGGTTTTCTCAAGAATTCAGAAGAATCATGTGTGTATCAGAAGGCCAGTGGGTGCATGGTAGTATTTTTAGTCCTATATGTTGACGATATCCTAATCATTGGGAATGATATAGGAATGTTACAAAGCGTCAAAGCGTACCTCTGTAAGAATTTCTCCATGAAGGACCTGGGAGAGGCTTCCTATGTTTTAGGGATAAAACTCTATAGAGATAGACAAATGAGGCTGATTGGGTTATCCCAATCAACATACATAGATAAGATCTTGGAACGATATAACTTTGGTAACTGTAAGACAACAAACATACCGTTCAGACATGGGATTCATCATTCGAAGAAGATGAGTCCACAAACAGAAGATGAGAAGGTTAGAATGTCTAACCAATCATATGCTTCGTGTTTGGGTAGCATAATGTATGGCATGTTATGTACAAGGCCAGTTATCAGTTTCGTTGTTAGCGTAACCAGCCGATACCAGTCCAACCCAGGTAATGAACTGCAAGTTAACGGGTATACGGATAAGTTGATTATTTATGGCCATTAAACATATCATGAAGTATCTTAAAGGTACTAAGGATAAGTTATTTATTTATGGAGGAAACGAACTGCAAGTTAATGGGTATACGGATTCCGATTTCCAATCGGATCCCGATGATAGAAAGTCTACATCTGGATTCGTCTCTACCCTTAACGGAGGTGCAGTTTGTTGGAAGAGTTCCAAACAGGGGTCAATTGCAGATTCCACCACTGAGGCGGAATACATTGCAGCTTCTGAAGCTGCAAAGGAGGCTGTGTGGTTAAAAAACTTTATCACAGAATTAGGAGTTGTCCCAAGTATCGAGAATGCAATTCCGTTATACTGTGATAATACTGGAGCCATTACGGAAGCAAAGGAACCGAGGGTGCATCAGAATCGAAGCATGTGGAACGCAAGTACCACATCATTCGAGAGATTGTGTCTCGAGGGGATATTGTCGTGTGCAAGGTACCGAGTGAAGATAATGTAGCAGACCCGCTGACGAAGGCCATACCTCCAAAGTTGTTTGATAAACACGTAGAGTCGATGGGTATTAGATTCAATCGATATTGGCACTAGAGCAAGTGAGAGTTTTTGTTGGGGTTGGTGCTCAGAGCGCCAATTCCCGTTTGTATTTCCTTGAAAATACTTATGTAAAATGTTTTATTTTGAATAATACAAGTAGTTTCTGTAATATAATATATCTTTTGATATGGTAAAGATGTAATAGACCTTAGGATGACTAGTCATGATACAATTGCAAAAGCATCGCAACTGACATTGAGTTGTATCATGACGTTGTCATTCTCAGACAGTTCCTGGTCAAGGTTTACACTACTTGGTCAGTAAAGTGAACTCGTTGAGACCGGTACATGTCATATACTGGAATATATGATTCCAATGGTTTCTCAATGAACTATAAGTCTTGGAGACTAGTATAGACGTGTAGGTATTTATAGCGGATATACACTGAACGACTCACATAAGATTCTTAATGGATGGTACACCAACGTCAATAAGAATCTTCTCGGGTTGAGTAGCATTTGTGATTCTTCTACTTGAGATGCCATTGTGGGCACATGAGACATCTTCTAAACTTAGATGGCAGTCACGTCACAGATCTATTAAGATCAGACCTCCGTCTGTTCGTTGGGTGTTAATAAATATATATGTATTTGATATTTAATGTAAATACAATACATATATTTAATATATTTGTATTTAAATAATTGTTTAATTGTTTAATTGTTAAATAATTAAATTAATTAAAAATATAAATATCTTTAGTTTTGATATTTAATTAAATGACTTTAGTTGCTTTATTTTACTTTAAGAAATTCATTAAATGGTTTGATGATTACTTATGCAAGTTGATAAAGGCAAAATTAAATGAAACAAAAATTAAAATATCTAGATATTTTGAATACCAAAATTCGGCCAAGCTAAATGGTGAAGGTATAAATTGTTTGTTTCATTTTTTAGGGTTTCATAAAGTTAAAACACTCATCCAAAAACTCCATTAAAAGAAGACAAAGAAGCTTGAGAGAAAGAAAAGGAAAAACAAAGAAAAGCTTGGATTTTAGTAAGTATTTCCAACTTGCCATTAGAGAGAAAAATGTTCCTTTTATTATTGGCTTCATCTTGTGATGCTCTTATGTTTTTCTATTGTTTATTCTTTGTTTTTTTGGAGGATAGAAGTTTTAGGATAGGGTTGAGCATGTATAAAGATCATAGAATGCTTCTAATGTGTTAATAAGTATTCTTTTGATAGTTTGATGAACTAGTTGCCATTCTAGAGTTGTTGATCCACTCTTAAATGACCTAGAATTGTTATATAGTTATTTCATTGTGGTGAGGATTGATTGGTGTGGTGGAAACTTGATTGAAGTGTTGGATTTAATTAATTTTGTCTAATTTGTCCAATTTGGTGAAATTGAAAAATTTGGGTTCATAACCCACTCCAAATTTGAGGCTTTTCATATATGTGATGTATTATGGTATGAATATGATGCATGTAAAATTTTAGGTTGATTGAATTTGATCTTGGCTTGTTTTGAACAAAAGGGACCAAATTGCAATTAATTGGAAAAATTGGGTGCTCACGGCAATTAGCTCAAAAATTGGGGATTTGTGTGAAATCTGATTTTGATGCATTAGATGTGTTGAAAAATATTTTAGAAATGATTTAGAATCATCCAAAATTATATTTGATAATTTTTGGACTAAAATGATCAATTTACAAAGTTATGGGGCAATTCGGTAATTACCAAGAAATATGATTTCTTGTGTAATTTTTCAGAATTTAATAATTTGATAATTAAATAAATAAGTTTATTTAAGTGATCCAAGAAAAATTTTGAAATCGGAAAATTTTGATTTTTCACTATTCCGCTGCGTTACCGGATTTCCGCTATAAAACCCCCTTCATTACCGAGCTGTTTACTTGGTGTATTTTTTACCAGTAGTGCTTGAGTGAGATTATGCTAACCCTTACAAATGAGATTACCTTCCCTTTATATACTAAGGAAAAAATAACATTATTCTCATATCTTTATGATGTCAGCCACGTGGTTTTCCTGCCGATTGATGGGCTCTCTGCCCCAACTGCCTCGCCGAAAGCAAACCTGCCATCTGACTCTTCATTAAATCATTCTGTTTTGGGCACTGCCACACTCAACAATCATGAAGACAGCCTGTAAAGATCTTTCAGGCGGTGGTACATGTCAGGGGGAAATGTCCAAACGGTCCCGATCACTCGTCAGGCGTCATGAGGACGGCCAAACATTGTACCGACCAAATCCAATTACTTCCGACCTGACCCATAACATCCGAGCTCATTATTCTGATCCGGGAGAAGACAAAATTGATATGCACTGCAGGCAATTATGGTCGGGGTCGGCTCTGCTGTTGTCGGTCTTTGATATCTGCACCATACTATGTCATCGGGTCGGTCAAAATCAGGAGACCAGGTCTGAATACCATGTCAGGTCGAAGATCGGTCAATACCCTCAAAATATCCATCCACCCAAAAGAAGAAATTCTTCTTCTGCCCTTGTCGTGCTGTTCAATCTCTCTGCCATAAAATCCACCATCAACATGTGTAATTTGAAGGACTTCAAATTGGAATATGCATCAACATTGCAGCTGGCAAGGATAATTTTTTTTTTTTTTTTGGATGAATAAACAATAGTGGTCAAGATTTAATAATAAACTTTTGAAGTCAATGTGGCACCGCAAAAGTTCAGCTACTTGGTTTTGTTTTCCAAGCTTTTTTTCAAGGATCTGGTCCTAGAGAATTCAATTGAAAAAACAAAAACAAAAAGAATATTAGCTATTTTATCTGTGCATCTAATTTTGAAGCATCAAAATAACACACAAGAAAAATGAAGATTAAAGACCAAAGAAATATCTATATAAAAAAAAACAACTAGATACTCCTCAATTCCTCAACGGGTCAGGTTCTGATCAGCTGTTGTTCTGGTCCTAATTAAGCAATATAATATATAAAAAAAGTGTTGGGGTTTTGGGCGGATTATGCGGATAACGCAGCAGAATGCGGGAAAATCTAATTTTCCGATTTTTTAATTTTTCTTGGGTAATTAAAATAAAGTAATTTATTTTAATCACTCAATACTCAAAAACAGAATATTTAACCCAGAAATCACAATTTCAGTAAATTACCGTAAAGCCCCAAAACTTTCAATTTTAATCATTTTAGTCCTAAGTTGTTCAAAACAAGCTTAGGTGATTTCCAATCACAACCAAAATGATTTGAACATCAAATATACATGAAAACAGAATTTTCAAATTTTTCCAGATTTTTCAGTAATTACCAAAAGGTCCCAATAGTTTGTATTTTGATCATTTTGGTCCTAATTTGTCAAATACAAGATTAGGTGATATCCAATCGCTAAAAAAATAATTTTTACATCTTATATATAGTAAAATACAATCCAGAAAAAAAAATTCCAGAATTTTCCCAAATTACCGTGAGGTCCCAATACTTTGTATTTTGATCATTTTGGTCCTAATTTTGTCAAAACAAGCTTAGATGATATCCAATCAACACCAAAATGATTTGTATATCTTATACACATCAAAATACAATATATATATAATATATATATATATATATATATATATATATATATATATATATATATATATATATATATGAAAAGTCTCAATTTTAGTTTAGGTTAGAAACCATAATCTTCAATTTATCAAATTAACAAAATTAACCAAAATCAACACAATCCAACACTTTAATCAAATTGATGAGCGGAAAATATATCAATATTTACCGCCCATTTTACTTAATATTTTGTATAGTTTCTCGAGTTTTATGAAAGTTTTGAGGTGTTTTAGTTTATTTTACAGATAAAATAAAATCAGGACTTAATGGAATCAATCAGGATGAAATGTGGAACAAATAAGGGCAAAAACTGGACATGACGTTTTGATTTTGGAGATTGGAAACTTGAAATGGCGTGCTAACGAAGTACAATTTCGGAAATTTCAACTTTGCGCAATTGTCGTATTTTGATCATAACTTTTTATTCTGATATCGGATTGAGGTGATTGAAGTCCCAGATTAAAGAAGACTCAAAGCTCTACAACTTTGAAGCTTATAGGATTTTCGAATTCGGAACTTTTCATTACCGAAATAGATGAAAAATCTGAAAGTGTGTTATGTGTAATTATTAAAGTCATTTTCAAAAACAAAAAAAAAATAAAAAAAAATAAAAATAAAATAAAAAATGGAAATTGTCAAACTTCCACCAAACATGCTTTCATATTTGGTGGAGGATTAACCGGCGTAAACACACACGTATAACTCAAGCGCACGTATCGTTCAAGTAGTATAAAAATATCGATCCCACGAGGACTTAATTCCTACTGTTGTTATTAATTATTGAATCTATTTATTTACAAATATCTAATTGAGGGTGAAGAGAATGATTGCTTGATTAATTTGATTTGTAGTTTTGCTAAATAAATAAAAAGACAAAAGAAAATACTAAGGAAAATAAAAGACTCAAAGATCTAGGGTTGTGAATCTTTCTAATATCTATTAAAAGATGAAGTAGTTATATCATAGTTGGGTAAAATATTGAATTATTAATCTGGAACACTAAATTATGTAAAAGCCTCTTCCGATGGTCATTTACAAATACCTAGAATAATCAAATTGAACCATATGTCTATGTCAATTTAATTACCTAGATTCATTAAGATTGAATTCCAATTATTGATTACCCCCGCCCAACAGGTATATTCCTATCCTGTAAGGAAATCTATTAAAGGTTTATCTATCCTTAAAGAAGATTGTGGGTTGTTGAGTATAAGGTCTTTAAACTTAAAATCCCTATGTCTAGTTCATTTTAAGTTTTATCTAATCAATTTTATTAGTGATCAGTTAATAAAAAGGCATTAAGGTTATGACTCAACAAATAATTCTTTTAATTATTCAAACTATAATCTAACCCTTTTTTTTAAATCGGTAATATTAGATTTTATCACAACCCTAGATATTTAACTTAGTTACAACACATAACTAAAGCTGATATAAACTTAAAAGACATAAAATGAAATTGTTGAAAAGTAATAAAAAGAAATGCTAAGGTAAAAGGAATTAACTTCTACTATTCACTATTTAGATATCTCCCATAAAATAATATATAATCTTGTGATATTTTAACCAACCGTCCAGAATGGCGGTATCCTGATTAAGTCAAATTCAAATATACCAGCCATAAGGCGGAACAGAAATATAAACTTAAACCAACCGTCCAGTAAGGCGGTATCCTCATTAAGTCAGGTTTAACCAGATTAAATTTAATAACCAACCGTCCGAAAATGGCGGTATCCTTTATTAATTCAGATTTTAAATAGTTTATATATTATTTTTTAAGGGAGATTAATCTAAATAGCAAAAGTAAAAGTATTACCTTATTACCTCAGCATAGAGAAGTTACCCCCCTCATAGATGGATAGAATTACTACTACAGAGCGTAAATAAAACTGAATATAAGAAGAAAATAAGAAGAACTCTCTTTTATTTAAGTATTTACAGAGGATTGGTACATTTGAAACTAAAAATTCGAAATCTATTTATAGGCAAAAAAATCTAATTTTTTATTATTATTTTTCTGATTTTTATTTTTTAATTATTTAATTATTTAATTATTATTTTTTTTTGGCTCGTTGAATTTTTGACATGTGGCATGGTGGTGCAATTACCAAAATACCCTCGGTGTCGGGACGCCCAAAATTACCAAAATACCTTTTTTGCCAAATTTCACCAAATTTCACAGTTTTGCTTCAAATCACCTCCAGAATGTCCTGAAACTTTATTTATCTACAAAATAACACAAAACACATCAAAATATTCACAAAACTCAAGAAACTATACAAAATATTAAGTTAAATGAGTGGGAAATAGTGATAGTTTTACCACTCATCACACCCCCAAACCTAACATTTTGCTAGTCCTCGAGCAAAATAAATAACATAATAAAATTTAACTAAGCCACTTTCGTAGGGATCACGATTGCATTTAGCATATGCAACAAGCATTTAAACCCCTAGGTGTCCCTAGTGGACGAGTTGTAGTCTCGTGAGGGTTTAAATCAATGATACCCACAAACATTTTATAAAAGTAAAAAGGTAGTGAAACTAATGCACACAAAAGCAAAAAGACAAGAGAAAAGAGAATAAATAAGTTAGTGACTAATCAGGTGAAACTTCTACTCCAAGTTATTAGTTGTTTTGTTTCATTTTAAATTACTGAATAAGTAAATTCTCCGATTATTTTTATCATTCTCCATATACACAATTAACAAAGTATTATACAACTCATTTTTGCCCATAACAGTCATAAGTGCAGTTGATAAGAGGGTAATATTTTTGTCCTAAAGTTTTATCAGATTTCACATCTTTTGTAGTAATGGAATAAATTTTCTGATTTTTCTGAATTTTTTTTTTGATTTTTTTTTTCTCTATTTTTTATTTATATACAATATCTTCCATCTATGTAGCGAGCTTTAGGTCGGTGACTCCCAAACCAGTTGGCTTTAGGGCATCAGGTGTTAAGACACCCCTACGGACTTAATTACTCAGACTTCAGATATATATATATTTTAAATTTTTCATCATTTTTGATCCATGTAGCGAGCTTTGGGCCAATGACTCCCAAACCAGTTGGTTTTAGGGCATTAGGTATTAAAATACCCTTACAGACTTAATAACTCGGATTTCAGACATTTTTTTTTATTCCATCACTTTTTTTTCTTGAGATTCTTCTCCAATTAAACAATAGCACTGAATATTACAATCTTTTCAATTTTATCCTATGTCCGTATGTTACCATGTATGTTGATAATATCTGCCAACTAAGTATATGAAGATCCATTTTTAGTCAGTTTTATGGAGAATTTACAAATTAAATAATTCAAAAGGAAATAAACAAAAATTAACTTGTTTCGAAATATAGGTTTGAAATACGTATCAGGAGTGAGAATTCCTTACACATCTATTTCTTACCAATTTCACCTTTTTAGTCAACATAAAAATAAAACCATAAAAAAAATTTTTTTTACTGGTCATGGTGTGTGACTAACTGTCGAATGGACTTCCCGTTGTAGATTCCCCAGAGGGAGGGTGGAGCGAGGCTCACTTAAGTACCCTAGCCTCTTAGGCTCTTATCGCTTGGTGTCAGGAATAAACAACAAGTCCTCCAAACTAGTCTATCACAACAAGCTACGGGTGAATGATTATCTAGGTGCCTTCACAGCTTTTCCTTATAGAAAGGTAGTGAGTGAAGGAAGACACCAAACCATCACCTAGCTTTAAATATTCCTTTGATAAAAATGAAAAATATTTTTTTAATTTTTTTAATTTTTTTGTATTTTTCGAAAAATTTTGGACTAAAAAAAAACTCAATACAAACAAGTACTATTAACTATTCCTCACCCCCAAACCTAAATGAGACATTGTCCCCAATGTCTTAAATACTAAAAGAAGAGTTTAGAAGATCATACCTGGTTAAATGGGTTGCCTCCCTGGTAGCGCTAAATTTTTCGTCTTCAGCCAGATGTGACTAAAATCTATATGTCAATGCGGTTTCAGTGTCGTTTTGGATGTCCGATTAAAGACATTCCCATGTGCGTTGCTTTTGAAGGGTCTCTTCCAACGGTAAGGTAGTAAAAAGAATTTTGTCTCATTCAGTGCTTGTGCCACCTTTTTAACTTTTGTTGCTCTAGTGATTCCTGAAAAGAAAGAAAGAAAATCTGGAGGTCTTTTATGGTGCTTGACTTGGAATGGAATTTCCATTCTGTCAAGCTTCTGAGTAATATCTCTAAATTGTACTCCTCAAAGCAGTGATGTTTCTCTTGAATGCACTGGATATTTAATTTTGTCTGACAATTGCTCCTTTATTTGCTCTGCTTCTTGCTCTACCTTTTCTTCACAGATGAATTTTAGGATCTCAGCATTCAGTTCTTCATCTGTCATCTGTGAAATGCATGCTCCTGAAGTATCAATGTAATAATATAAAGAAATGTCAGATTTTAGGTCTTCATCTCCTGATCTGAGTGAACTGATTGGCTTAGGTAGATCGTCCTCAAACATTAGTGCAAAGCATTCTCCCAGATCTTCATTCTGAGGATGGAAAGTTTCATCATTCCTTGTTGGTGCAGTTAGTACAAGAAACTCAGCTTCTTCATCCTCGTCAGAGTCAGAATAATAAAAATCAAATTGAGACTTTGTTGGTGCAGGCTCCTGAACTGATACCTCTGATTCTTGATATTGTTCAGCCTCGTCCTCTGTTATGATGTCATGATGAATCTCAGGATATTCGGAGGCTTCTTCAGTATTATTTGAATTTGCTCCGTGAGATATGTGATTCAGGTTCTCTGTTAGTTGTCTAACTTGATCTGTCATCCTCTGTATAGACGCCGCTTGACTATGAATTTGTACATCAAATTGAGCTTCTCGTTTCTCGAGCCAATCTTTTAGCATGTCATTCAAATGATCTTCCTCTGATGAATCTGGTTCTTGATGAAGATCGTAGATGGATGGTGGATAAGATGAAAATTGTGATGATTCTTCGTACCTTGAATGATTCCAATAATTCTGCCACTCTGAAAGGTATATACATTGATCGTTCGGGTGGTTACCATCACATATTACACATCGCCCCATTTCATTCTGATGAGCAAATGTAGTATTGCTTGATTCTGGCTTCCAGTGATAGTTGTTGGGCTGGACAACAGGCCTCAGAAAACTAGACTGTTGCTCCCGGATTTGGGGTGTATCTTTTTCTGGTAAAGCTCGTAATGTTTCAAAATGTTCCATTTTTTCAATCACCTGAAAACAAAAGAAAGAAATAAAAAGTACAGATAAAAAAAACAAAGAAAATTAGATACAAGAAAATTAGATAGCTTCAAAATTAATAACTCAAGAAATATAAGTCCCCGGCAACGGCGCCAAAAACTTGACCAGCGTAAACACACACGTATAACGCAAGCGCACGTATCGTTCAAGTAGTATAAAAATATCGATCCCACGAGAACTTAATTCCTACTGTTGTTATTAATTATTGAATCTATTTATTTACAAATATCTAATTGAGGGTGAAGAGAATGATTGCTTGATTGATTTGATTTGTAGTTTTGCTAAATAAATAAATAAAAAGACAAAAGAAAATACTAAGGAAAATAAAAGACTCAAAGATCTAGGGTTGTGAATCTTTCTAATATCTATTAAAAGATGAAGTAGTTATATCATAGTTGGGTAAAATATTGAATTATTAATCTGGAACACTAAATTATGTAAAAGCCTCTTCCGATGGTCATTTACAAATACCTAGAATAATCAAATTTAACCATATGTCTATGTCAATTTAATTACCTAGATTCATTAAGATTGAATTTCCAATTATTGATTACCCCCGCCCAACAGGTATATTCCTATCCTGTAAGGAAATCTATTAAAGGTTTATCTATCCTTAAAGAAGATCGTGGGTTGTTGAGTATAAGGTCTTTAAACTTAAAATCCATATGTCTAGTTCATTTTAAGTTTTATCTAATCAATTTTATTAGTGATCAGTTAATAAAAAGGCATTAAGGTTATGACTCAACAAATAATTCTTTTAATTATCCAAACTATAATCTAACCCTTTTTTTTTTAAATCGGTAATATTAGATTTTATGACAACCCTAGATATTTAACTTAGTTACAACACATAACTAAAGCTGATATAAACTTAAAAGACATAAAATGAAATTGCTGAAAAGTAATAAAAAGAAATGCTAAGGTAAAAGGAATTAACTTCTACTATTCACTATTTAGATATCTCCCATAAAATAATATATATAATCTTGTGATATTTTAAACCAACCGTCCAGAATGGCGGTATCCTGATTAAGTCAAATTCAAATATACCAGCCATAAGGCGGAACAGAAATATAAACTTAAACCAACCGTCCAGTATGGCGGCATCCTCATTAAGTCAGGTTTAACCAGATTAAATTTAATAACCAACCGTCCGAAAATGGCGGTATCCTTTATTAATTCAGATTTTAAATAGTTTATATATTATTTTTTAAGGGAGATTAATCTAAATAGCAAAAGTAAAAGTATTACCTTATTACCTCAGCATAGAGATTACCCCCCCCTCATAGATGGATAGAATTACTACTAAAAAGCGTAAATAAAACTGAATATAAGAAGAAAGTAAGAAGAACTCTCTTTTATTTAAGTATTTACAGAGGATTTGGTACATTTGAAACTAAAAATTCGAAATCTATTTATAGGCAAAAAAATCTAATTTTTTATTATTATTTTTCTGATTTTTATTTTTTAATTATTTTATTATTTTATTATTATTTTTTATGATCGCTGAATTTTCGACACGTGGCATGGTGGCTAAAAAAGACGGCTCGTTGAATTTTTGACATGTGGCATGGTGGTGCAATTACCAAAATACCCTCGGTGTCGGGACGCCCAAAATTACCAAAATACCCTTTTTGCCAAATTTCACCAAATTTCACAGTTTTGCTTCAAATCACCTCCAGAATGTCCTGAAACTTTATTTATCTACAAAATAACACAAAACACATCAAAATATTCACAAAACTCAAGAATCTATACAAAATATTAAGTTAAATGAGGGGGAAATAGTGATAGTTTTACCACTCATCACACCCCCAAACCTAACATTTTGCTAGTCCTCGAGCAAAATAAATAACATAATAAAATTTAACTAAGCCACTTTCGTAGGGATCACGATTGCATTTAGCATATGCAACAAGCATTTAAACCCCTAGGTGTCCCTAGTGGACGAGTTGTAGTCTCGTGAGGGTTTACATCAATGATACCCACAAACATTTTATAAAAGTAAAAAGGTAGTGAAACTAATGCACACAAAAGCAAAAAGACAATAGAAAAGAGAATAAATAAGTTAGTGACTAATCAGGTGAAACTTCTACTCCAAGTTATTAGTTGTTTTGTTTCATTTTAAATTACTGAATAAGTAAATTCTCCGATTATTTTTATCATTCTCCATATACACAATTAACAAAGTATTATACAACTCATTTTTGCCCATAACAGTCATAAGTGCAGTTGATAAGAGAGTAATATTTTTGTCCTAAAGTTTTATCAGATTTCACATCTTTTGTAGTAATGGAATAAATTTTCTGATTTTTCTGAATTTCTTTTTTGATTTTTTTCTCTATTTTTTATTTATATACAATATCTTTCATCTATGTAGCGTGCTTTAGGTCGGTGACTCCCAAACTAGTTGGATTTAGGACATCAGGTGTTAAGACACCCCTACGGACTTAATTACTCAGACTTCAGATATATATATATATATTTTAATTTTTCATCATTTTTTATCCATGTAGCGAGCTTTGGGCCAATGACTCCCAAACCAGTTGGTTTTAGGGCATTAGGTATTAAAATACCCTTACAGACTTAATAACTCGGATCTCAGACATTTTTTTTTATTCCATCACTTTTTTTTTAAGATTCTTCTCCAATTAAACAATAGCACTGAATATTACAATCTTTTCAATTTTATCCTATGTCCGTATGTTACCATGTATGTTGATAATATCTGCCAACTAAGTATATGAAGATCCATTTTTAGTCAGTTTTATGGAGAATTTACAAATTAAATAATTCAAAAGGAAATAAACAAAAATTAACTTGTTTCGAAATATACGTTTGAAATACGTATCAGGAGTGAGAATTCCTTACACAGCTATTTCTTACCAATTTCACCTTTTTAGTCAACATAAAAATAAAACCATAAAAAAAAAATTTACTGGTCATGGTGTGTGACTAACTGTTGAATGGACTTCCCGTTGTAGATTCCCCAGAGGGAGGGTGGAGCGAGGCTCACTTAAGTACCCTAGCCTCTTAGGCTCTTATCGCTTGGTGTCAGGAATAAACAACAAGTCCTCCAAACTAGTCTATCACAACAAGCTACGGGTGAATGATTATCTAGGTGCCTTCACAGCTTTTCCTTATAGAAAGGTAGTGAGTGAAGGAAGACACCAAACCATCACCTAGCTTTAAATATTCCTTTGATAAAAATGAAAAATATTTTTGTAAATTTTGAAAATTTTTTAATTTTTTGGTATTTTTCGAAAAATTTTGGACTAAAAATAAAAACACAATACAAACAAGTACTATATTACTATTCCTCACCCCCAAACCTAAATGAGACATTGTCCCCAATGTCTTAAATACTAAAAGAAGAGTTTAGAAGATCATACCTGGTTAAATGGGTTGCCTCCCTACTAGCGCTAAATTTTTCGTCTTTAACCAGACGTGACTAAAATCTATATGTCAATGCGGTTTCAGCGTCGTTTTGGATGTCCGATTAAAGACATTCCCATGTGCGTTGCTTTTGAAGGGTCTCTTCCAACGGTAAGGTAGTAAAAAGAATTTTGTCTCATTCAGTGCTTGTGCCACCTTTTTAACTTTTGTTGCTCCAGTGATTCCTGAAAAGAAAGAAAGAAAATCTGGAGGTCTTTTATGGTGCTTGACTTGGAATGGAATTTCCATTATGTCAAGCTTCTGAGTAATATCTCTAAATTATACTCCCCAAAGCAGTGATGTTTCTCTTGAATGCACTGGATATTTAATTTTGTCTCACAATTGCTCCTTTATTTGCTCTGCTTCTTGCTCTACCTTTTCTTCACAGATGAATTTTAGGATCTCAGCATTCAGTTCTTCATCTGTCATCTGTGAAATGCATGCTCCTGAAGTATCAATGTAATAATATAAAGAAATGTAAGATTTTAGGTCTTCATCTCCTGATCTGAGTGAACTGATTGGCTTAGGTAGATCGTCCTCAAACATTAGTGCAAAGCATTCTCCCAGATCTTCATTCTGAGGATGGAAAGTTTCATCATTCCTTGTTGGTGCAGTTAGTACAAGAAACTCAGCTTCTTCATCCTCGTCAGAGTCAGAATAATAAAAATCAAATTGAGACTTTGTTGGTGCAGGCTCCTGAACTGATACCTCTGATTCTTGATATTGTTCAGCCTCGTCCTCTGTTATGATGTCATGATGAATCTCAGGATATTCGGAGGCTTCTTCAGTATTATTTGAATTTGCTCCGTGAGATATGTGATTCAGGTTCTCTGTTAGTTGTCTAACTTGATATGTCATCCTCTGTATAGACGCCGCTTGACTATGAATTTGTACATCAAATTGAGCTTCTCGTTTCTCGAGCCAATCTTTTAGCATGTCATTCAAATGATATTCCTCTGATGAATCTGGTTCTTGATGAAGATCGTAGATGGATGGTGGATAAGATGAAAATTGTGATGATTCTTCGTACCTTGAATGATTCCAATAATTCTGCCACTCTGAAAGGTATATACATTGATCGCTCGGGTGGTTACCATCACATATTACACATCTCCCCATTTCATTCTGATGAGCAAATGTAGTATTGCTTGATTCTGGCTTCCAGTGATAGTTGTTGGGCTGGACAACAGGCCTCAGAAAACTAGACTGTTGCTCCCGGATTTGGGGTGTATCTTTTTCTGGTAAAGCTCGTAATGTTTCAAAATGTTCCATTTTTTCAATCACCTGAAAACAAAAGAAAGAAATAAAAAGTACAGATAAAAAAAACAAAGAAAATTAGATACAAGTAAATTAGATAGCTTCAAAATTAATAACTCAAGAAATATAAGTCCCCGGCAACGGCGCCAAAAGCTTGACCAGCGTAAACACACACGTATAACGCAAGCGCACGTATCGTTCAAGTAGTATAAAAATATCGATCACACGAGAACTTAATTCCTACTGTTGTTATTAATTATTGAATCTATTTATTTACAAATATCTAATTGAGGGTGAAGAGAATGATTGCTTGATTGATTTGATTTGTAGTTTTGCTAAATAAATAAATAAAAAGACAAAAGAAAATACTAAGGAAAATAAAAGACTCAAAGATCACAAAGGGAAGGATGTTTTCATATCCTAAACACCTATCGATTCTGTTAGTGAGTGAGTAATCACCCAGTCTATCCTTATAGAAGGACGTAGGCTTATTAAAGAGTGCTGCTGACTGGACAATCACACTGAACACACTTCATATACCGTCTTAAGTGGCTTGCTTGAAACTTTAACACGAACAGAAACGTTCTACTTGCTATCATAGTTGGAGTTTTTGAACCCGGGCTTTTTTTGAATCTTTCTAATATCTATTAAAAGATGAAGTAGTTATATCATAGTTGGGTAAAATATTGAATTATTAATCTGGAACACTAAATTATGTAAAAGCCTCTTCCGATGGTCATTTACAAATACCTAGAATAATCAAATTGAACCATATGTCTATGTCAATTTAATTACCTAGATTCATTAAGATTGAATTCCAATTATTGATTACCCCCGCCCAACAGGTATATTCCTATCCTGTAACGAAATCTATTAAAGGTTTATCTATCCTTAAAGAAGATCGTGGGTTGTTGAGTATAAGGTCTTTAAACTTAAAATCCCTATGTCTAGTTCATTTTAAGTTTTATCTAATCAATTTTATTAGTGATCAGTTAATAAAAAGGCATTAAGGTTATGACTCAACAAATAATTCTTTTAATTATCCAAACTATAATCTAACCCTTTTTTTTTAAATCGGTAATA
>SKCR01008952.1:0-44975 GCA_019454045.1 Zanthoxylum bungeanum | reverse complement strand
TGAGTGATTCTTACTCAAGATCTAAGACGGCATTGGTTTGTTGGCCAAAGTCAAAGCCTTTGTCTGTCGAGGATGTGTATGAATCACGAAGGCTTTGTTCCATATCAGTGTCTTGTCCAAGTTGTGGTTTGTTGGCCAAAGTCAAGACCACTTCTTGTCCATCGACATTGATTACGAAGCTTTCCATGGTCAATGGGTCGCGCTTAACTGGGATCACTAAGTTTGTTGTGCCAAAGCCAAGGCTTAGTTGATTCAGGGGAAAAAGGTTAGGTAATACATTGGATGTATTGGCATATATAAGATATATGTTTCAGATTTGGATGTCCCCCTACCGGATCTAGGAATTGGATTGGATCCAATCGATCTTAGAGATCTACCTAGTTAATTATCATACAATTTGTTGGCCAAAGTCAAGATTGTGTGATATTTAACGGGATCCTAGCCCACTAGGAAACGCGGTTTCCCGAGTACTCGACAGAGGGTTTGAGGCTCGCCGAAAAATAATGGGAGGCAAGAATTGATTTTGCAATATTCGTTCAATTACTCGCCATACGCGCTCAATCCAATATCATTCTTCGTATAAATTAAATGTTAGTTGGACTAATATTTAAAATGTTATTTTAATAAATAGTTGGACTATATATTCAAACTATTCATTTATAGTTGATTTTATAATTGGATTATAGTAATCAATATAATTGATTTTATTCTATTAAATTATAGTTGATTAAATAGTTGGACTATTGTAATCATTATAATAAATAGTACCAAAATCGTTGATTAAATAGTTGGACTATTAGAATCAAGATAAAATTGAAAGATTGACATTTAAACGTAATCCTGGGAAAAATGTTTTTAATGGTTAATTTTCAAATGGGAATAAATTTCAGGATGGTCTTGGAAAAATAATAAGTTATTTTATTGATAAAATAATATATTTAGCCTAAGCCCGGAGTTAAGCAAATAGTCGAGCATAATCTTTGGAAGATTATGTGATGACAACTTAAGTGCTTAATCCATTAAGTTGTCGCATTAGACTCCTTAATTTCTGAATCAGAACTAAGGATTAGATCCTTAAAGTATGATAATGAAATTGAAGGATCTTCATAAATCTATGATTAGATTTTAGAAGTACTAAAATTGCAATAAATAATTCTTGGAGAATTAATGACTATTCTCAATGAGATAAGTCAAAGTTTGCAATTAGGCAAGTAGCGCAAGGCGCACTTTACTTCAATATTCTAGAAGGCCAAGGCTTGGCCAAAGGCTTCTGGAGTGTTGAAACTGGCACAGGCAAAATCATTATAATCTTCTGGGAAGATAAATGACATATCCCAAAATGTCTGCCTAAATTATGGCAAACGGGATCGCGGAACTGTGACTGCCGTTTGGACAAAGCAGACATGAAGGAAATGAAGACGAGCAAGGCTCTGACTTCAAATATGTTTGTCAACATTATGTTCACTACTAGTATTAAAATTGGATTTTGAATACTTAGTGTGGTAAATAAATATATATTGATGTTCAGAATCTGTTTTGAACAGGATACTGACTTCAATTGAGATTTTATATGCGAATTGGAAACGGGACGAAAGTTGCTGTTTTAACCATAGATACCTAAGTTTAGGAACTACCCTCGGGTAAGTACCTAAGTTTGGAACTGTTATAATGTAGCTAGTTTGACTATAAACATTATCTCTATATCAGTGTTTGACCCGTTGCGGGTGAACCTTTATATTTTAGAATACTAAAGTGTTTTTATTATATAAAGATGATATTGAGATAAACACATTAGATGTGAATAATAGAATTTATATTTTGAATATAAATAAAATCTTAAATATATATCATGACAAACAAATAGCTCAACTGATTTGATCAGAAGGAACTAATTTGTGGCATTGTTGTATGAGACACAATTAAACAAGAATCGTATATCCACAGTTCGGAGAGTGGGTACCAGGACTAATTTGATTCCATTCAAATAAAGTCTATGAATCTAGTTTATTGGGCAAAGTGCCTAAAACACTATTTACGTGGTAAAAGTGCAAATGCCACCGATCTGTAAGCCCTAGTCCATAGTGAAGAAGCCAATGTATAGAGAGCGTGGATGTACCTATGTAACTCTAGTATGAATATTCGTGACCTCTGATACGGATGTGGCATCGCTTATGGTTATGTGTTTCTTTTGAAGATCACAAATCGGAAACTTTTAGAGTTTCAACACGAATAGACAAACAGATCGGCTAAAGTATTATACCGTCACGGTAAGACCGTAATGGAAAATACTTAAGCAATAAGTTTCTTAAATACTTGAAAGATTATAGTATTCTTTCAATGAGGACTCCTCCCGGAACACGTCAGTTTGACGGTGTGTCCGAACTGAGTAACCGAATTTTGTTAGACATGATAAGGTTAATCATGAGTCGCTCTGAGCTACAATTTCCTTCAACGGATAAGCATAAACAGTGCAAGAACGTATTTAGAATAAGGTTCCATTAAAATCTGTTAGACAGATTTCATATTAGATATGAACGGGAAAGAAATCGGGTTTCCCATTCCTGATGGTTTAGGTATGTTAGGCATACGTTTGGATGATACCAAACTAAAACCCAAATCGGATAAGTGCCAATTGTAGGTTATCCTAGGGATACCATAAGTATTGTACTTATACAACTCACATGAGAACAATTAGATTGTTGCTCACCATGCGGTTTTCCTAAGAGGAATACCGATATGCAGTGGTAAGTGGGAGGATAGAAGAACTCGATGAAAATCGGAGTAATACTCTTCAAAGCACCAAATCTTAATGGAACACAAATAGTTCATCAAGGATGAAACTATACCATTAATCTTTGAATACACAAGAACCGCGTAGATCGGAGAGAGTCATAAAACAACCTAGGGAATGGGTTTTCTGATCTCACCTCATAAAGATGTCTATCTTATTGAGGTATACGAACTGACTACGTACGAGGAAGTGATACAAGGTATCGACTCCCTATTATGACAAAGTGTCATGAGTCCGAAATGGATTCCATGTATATCAACAAGTTTGGACACTAGTTGATGTACCGCAAGGCATTGTGCCTACTGGTACTTTATAAATCTTCAAGGAAGACATACATGGATGGCAACATACCAACGTACTAAACTAGGCTTGTAGCGGAAAGGTATCGTTATCAACATTGTGTTGATTACGATTCAACCTTTTAACTATTGCCACGGTAAATCCATTTGGATAATGCTCTCTAAAGCCGCGTATTTCATTTATGAAATATGTCAGCTTTACTGGAAAATTACTTTCCTAAAAGGAAACCTTTTGGAGGATGTTTATAACATCCTGACGGTTTTGTCGTACTAAAACTAGCAAACAAGGTTTGCAGGTTATTCGATCCATGTTTGGATTGAAGCAAGCATAGGTTCTAGGAATTATCGTTTTGATGTAATCATAATGGTTTATGATTTAATTCAAAACGAAAATTCTTGTGTATAAAAAGGGGAGTGGGAGCGCACTGACAGTGGCTGTCCTATAAAATAATGATAATAATACGTCATTTCTTGGAAATGATATTCCCATAATAAACAATTGGTGAAAGCTTGGCTTTCAAGAAGACTCTCTGAGAAATCCGTACATTGAAAAAATGTACACGACCTGGTGTCTCATACGCTTTGAGCATATGGATTCACAAACAAGCCAATCCGAGTGATAGTCATTGGATTGTAGTTAAGAACATCTGTTAGTATCTGAGAGATCTAAGGATGCTATCTTAATCTTTGGAGAATGAGAACTTGAAGTGACTGGGATCACTACTGCAAGTTTCCATACCGATAAAACGACTAAAAGTCGCAAACGGTACTATACAGTTTGAACAACGGAACCGTGAGCTGGAAATCTTCCAAGCAAGATACTGTTACCGTATAAACAACAAATACGGGTTAATTGCTGCAGTTGAGGCGGCAATAGAACCCTTCTGGGTCGATAAACAAATCTAATTAGATTAGATATAGTTCTGTTAGCAGCTGAGCTAGGTGTCAGCACAGGCTAAAGAATTAATGGTCTCATCAACGATCCAGATACATACTTCGACTATTCATCTAATTCGTTCGGATCATACATCGTGGCGATGTGATGATCGAATAAATCGCATCAGATGATAATCATGCAAATCCGCTGACGATAGTATTTCTTAGCCGTTTGAGCAACCGTACATAGTTTGGGTTATAGACACTCGAGTGACTGGCTTTAGGCTAAGTGGGAGATTGTTGGACAATTATGACCCATAGCGTCACTATTTGTACCGATCGTGGTATTATTGTACAAATTAACTATGTGACAAAGGAGATTGCACTTTTATCATTTGTGATTAGATCACCTAGATATATAATTGATAGGAGGTCCCTATGATTTGTTCCTGGACGGAGAATGATATGAGACAGTATCAGTCTACGAAGGATAAATCATTAAATATCCCTAGTCAGAGTATTATCGAGATTGGACATCGATAAATGCGTAAAAGACTAGTATTACACTTGTGGGCGTTGTGAGGGCACAACGGCATAGTTCTCATATATTTGGGTATAGGATACTCAAGCAAGTGTAATAGGAGGTTGTGTTTTAGCGATGGTACGGGAAACAGCTTCGCTCTGGATAAGACCCCCTCGGAATTCCATTGGTAGTATGACTATGTGTCTATGGAAATCCGAAATCAAGGTAGGTGTATTTGGTCTTAACCTGAGACTTGCACCGCTAATACTTGCAACAATCGATATACTTTGGTTGAGGTCATCCAGGACTTTAACAGGTTCTGTGTACGCCAATATGGGTATATTGAGAATCGTAGTGTGTTGGGTGTGATGTCAAGACGGCAGTGTCACTACAGTCATATGGAGATGATAGTCATGTAGGATACGGTACTAGTACCTATGTACTGCAGTCATCGGGATAAAATGACAAGGTCATGTTTATTCGATTATAGAGACTAGTTACCAGACATCCGACATGTGCTTCGTACGGGGCAGACACAATTCCAGCCCCAGGCCTAGCACGTGATCATCCGATACTGGACAGAAATACGCAATACTATGTATACTACGCCTGATACAGATCATTTATTCCTATAAGGATATTTCCGGAGAATTGGGTAGGCATGGCGCTTTGCTAGAGGCCAACATTGTCTTGTAAATCGGTATAAACGTAGTACGAGGTACTTACGTGTTCGGATAGTCCGACGACCGAATTTACTACCAACATATCTAGGGATCTCATGGGTCGCTTCCCAAAGATTCACCGATGACGTATAACTCACACTCTAAATTAATCTGAGATTAATTAGAAGAGAGAGAAAATTAATTTGGGATTAATTGCGGAGATATTTTATATGGGATAAAATATCCATTAAAGAGAGATAACTATTAATTTGGAATTAATCGATTAATTAATATATTTGATATATTAAACGAAATTGGATTTCGACGCGGAATTAAAATTAGATTTTAATTCGGGCGAACGAATTAATTTAGAATTAATTCGTTAGCGACGTGAATAGTGACTTCGCTAGGCGTAATCATTTAATTACGACGCAACGAAAATTCGTTAATTTGGAATTAGCGAACCCGAGCCCGAGATTTTTTGCAAGCGCATTCGCATTTCGAATTCAAGTGCGGCTTGTCAAATCAAGCGTCAAATCGCTAGTCGCATCAAGCGTCAAGTCACAAGTCACTTTGAGTGATGTGACTTGACAACTTGATGGATTGAGTGATGTGAGTGGTTGGGGCTTTAATGGTTTGACTTTAAAAGCCAAATTCAAGTGAAATTCATTTGAAATTCAATGTGTGTATATAATACACAAGTTTGACAAACCAAACACAACATTCTCTCTTCCTCTCATCTCTCTCATCTCAGGCAAGGGGCTCCAAAAGCTCACTGGTTTTGTTCTAAAACTGTGACAGTGGGAAGCATAGAGTTGGATTTTTGTGGCAAAAATCACAAGTGCTAGCACACTACGAGACATGCGAAGGTGATAGGGAAGTCCACCCATGAGTCGGGAACCGTTCGACGAAGCTCGGAGCTTGACGAAGGAGCTCCAAAGGCCGAAACCAATGGACTGTTTTTGTGCACTGCCGAATGCAGTTCAAGGAGGAAAAAAATGATTTTGTTGCCTCTGCGTCGCTCAACCGATCGATGTGAGTATTCCGCAACTTCTCCGATTGTTATTCACACTTGATTCATGCTTATTATTGATCTTGGGACCTTAATAGAAACCAACAGAAGCGTGATTATCATATGGACAAGGCAGAAATGAAGGAATTGAAGAACGGGCAAGTCTCCAATTTCAAATATGTTTGTCATAAATATGTTCGCTACTAGTATTAAAATTGGATTTTAGATACTGGTTGTGGTACATATATGTACTGTTGTGCGGAATCTGCTTTAAGCAGGATACTGACTTCAGATAAGATTAATCTGCGAATCGAAAATGGGACGAAAGTCGCTGTTTTAACCGTAGATACCGAAGTTTAGGAACTACCCTTAGGGTATGTACTTAAATTAGGAAACTGTTACAATGTAACTGGTTTGACTAGAAACATTAACTCTATATCAGGGTTTAATCCGTTGCGGGTATACCTTTATATTCTAGAACACTAAAGTGTTTTTTTTTTTAAAGATGATATTGAGATAAACACATTAGATGTGAATAACAGTATTTATATTTTGAATATAAATGAATCTCAACGTATAACATGACAAACAAATAGCTCAAACCAAATTTTGTTGGACATGATAAGGTTAATCATGAGTCGCTCTGAGCTACCATTTCCTTCAAGGGATACGCATTAACAGTGCAAAACTTATTTTGAATAAGGTTCCATAAAATCTGTTAGACGGACTTCATATTAGATATGAACAGGAAAGAAACTGGGTTTTCTCATTCCTGAAGATTTGGGAATGCTAGGCATATGTTTGGATGATACCAAACTAGAACCCAAATCGGATAAGTGCCTAAGTTGTGGGTTATCCTAGGGAAACCAAAATATAGTACTTATACAACTCACAAGAGAACAATGTAATTTTTGCTCGCCATGCGGTTTTCCTAAGAGGAATACCGATATGCAGTGGTAAGTGGGAGGAAAGTAAAACTCGATGAAAATCAGAGTAATACTATTCCTGGCACCGATCCTTAATGGAACACAATAGTTCATCAAGGATGAAACTATACCAATAATCTTCGAATACACAAGAACCACGTAAGTCGGATAGAGTCAGAAAACAACCTGGGAGGTATGGGTTTCTGATCTCAACTCATAAAGATGTCAATCTTATTGAGGAATACCAACTGACTACGTATGAGGAAGTGATACAAGGTATCGACTCCATGTTATGGCAAAGTGCCATGATGTCCGAAATGGATCCCATGTATTCCAACTAAGTTTGGACACTGGTTGTTATAATGGAAGGCATTGTGCCTATTGGTACTATATGAGTCTTCAAGGAAGACATACATGGAAGGCAACATACCAACGTACTAAGCTAGGCTTGTAGCGAAAAGGTATCATTATCAACATTGTATCGATTACGACGAAACCTTTTACCCGTTGCCATGGTTAAATCCATTTGGATAATGCTTGCTGAAGTTGCATATTTCATTTATGAAATATTGCAGCTGAATGCCAAAACCGCTTTCCTTAACGGAAACCTTTTGGAGGATGTTTACAACATCCTGACGGTTTTTGTCATACCAAAACGAGCAAACAAGGTTTGCAAGTTATTCGATCCAGGGATGGATTGAAGCAAGCATAGCGTTCTTGGAATTGTCATTTTGATGTAATCATAATGGTGTATGATTTAATTCAAAACGGAAATGATTCTTATGTATATAAGGAGGTTAGTGGGAGCGCACTGACAGTGAATGTCCTAAATAAAAGATGATATATCATTTGTTGGAAATGATATTCCCATAATAATACAATCGGTGAAAGCTTGGCTTTTAAGAAAATTCTCCGTATAATTCTTGGGAGAAACAACCTTTATTCTAGGAATAAAGATCTACTGGGATAGATTTAAAGTTGTTAATACTCTCCGAGAACTCGTACATTGGAATAAATGTATGCGGCCTGGTGTCTCAAACGCTTTGAGCATATGGAGTCACAATCAGGCCAATCCAAGTGATAGTCATTGGATTGATGTTAAGAACATCCTTTAGTATCTTAGAGATCTAAGGATGATGTCTTAAACTATGGAGAATGAGAACTTGAAGTGACTGGATTCACTGCTGCAAGTTTCCTAACCGATAATAACGACTATAAGTCGTAACAACGGTACTATACAGTTTGAATAACGGAACAGTAAGCTGGAAATCTTCCAAGCAAGATACTGTTACCGAATAAACAACAAAAGTGGATTATTGCTGCAGCTGAGGCAGCAATAGAAGCCTTCTAGATTGATAATAATCCTAATCAGATTAGGAATGGTTCTGTTAGCAGCTGAGCCAGGCTACAGCACAGACTAAAGAATTAATGGTCTCATCAACGATCCAGATATATACTTCGATATTCATCTGATTCGTTCGGATCATACATCGTGGCGATGTGATGATCGAATAAATCGCATCAGATGATAATCATGCAAATCCGCTGACGAAAGTCTTATCTCAGCAGAAGTTTGAGCGAACCGTACATAGTTCGGGTGTAGGACACTTGAGTTATTGGCTATAGGCCAAGTGGGAGATTGTTGGAAAGCTATGACCCATAGCATCACTATTTGTACAGATCATGGTGTTGTTGTAAAAATTAACTATGTGACAAAGGAAATTGCTCTTCTATCATTTGTAATTAGATTACCAAGATGTATAAATGATAGAAGGTCCATATGATTAGTTCCGGATTGATAAGATATGAGACAGTATCAATCCATAAGGTTTAATCATTAAATATCCCTAGTCGTAGTATTATCGAGATAGGACATCGATAATACAGAATAGACTAGTATTACACTTGTGGGAGCATAACGGCATAGTTCTCATATATTTGGGTATATGATACTTATGCAAATGTAGTAGGAGGTTGTGTTTTACCGATGGTACGGAAAACAGCTTCGCTCTGGATAGACCCCTCGGAATTCCATTGGTAGTATGACTATGTGTCTATGGAAGTCCGAATCAGGGTAGGTGTATTTGGTCTTAACCTAAGACTTGCACCGCTAATACTTGCGACAATCAATATACTTTGGTTTTGGTCATCCAGGGCTTTAACAGGTTCTGCGTACGCCTCTTCTGGGTATATTGAGAATCGTAGTGTATTGGGTGTGATGTCGAGATGTAAGTATCACTCCAGTCATAGTGGAGATGATGATCACGTAGGATACGGAACTGGTTCTCTTATGTACTGCAGTCATCGGGATAATATGATTAGGTCATGATTATCCGATTATAGAGACTAGTTACCAGAGATTCGATATGTGCTTCGTACGGGGCAGACATATTTCCAGCCCCAAGCCTTGCACGTGACATCCGATACTGGATCGAAATATGTAATACTACGTATACTACGCCTGATATAGATCACATATTCCAGTAAGAATATTTCTGGAGAATTGGGTAGGCATGATGCTTTGCTAGAAGCCAACCATATCTTGTAAATCGGTATAAACGTAATATTAGGTACTTACGTGTTCGGATAGTCCGACGACCAGATTTACTGCCAACATATCCGGGGATCTCATGGGTCGCTTCCCGAAGATTCACTGATGACGTATGACTCGCACTTTATTAATCTGGGATTAATTAAATGAGAGAGAAAATTAATCTGGGATTAATTGGGAGATATTTTATCTGGGATAAAATTTTATTTAAAGAGAGAGAAAGATTAATTTGGAATTAACCGATAAAATAATATATTCAATATATTATACGAAATTGGATTTCGACGCGGAATTAAAATTAGATTTTAATTCGGGCAAACGAGTTAATTTAGAATTAATTCGTTAGCGATGTGAATAGTGATTTTGCTAGGCATAATTATTTAATTACGTCGCAACGGAAAATTTGTTAATTTGGAATTAGAGAACCCGAGCCCGAGAGTGTTTGCGGGCGTACTCGCATTTCGAATTCAAGTGCGGCCCACAAGTCACATCAAGCGTCAAATCACTATTCAATCGATTGATGTGATGTCTAGTCACTTTGAGTGATTTGACAACTTGTCATGAGTGATGTGAATAGTGATGGAAGTGGTTGGCTTTAATGCCTTGACTTTTTGAAAGTTGTAAATTGTATATGTTTTAATTGATTTTGGAAATCAATTAACCTAATACCAAAAACACATTTTTCTTCTCTCTTTCTTCTCATCTACCTCTCGGCCTTGGGCCATCTTCTTCCTCAAAATTTCTGGATTTACCGTGAAATGAAGGAGAAGCTTAGGAAGTTTTGCGGCAAAATTTCTAGAGTGCTAGCACGCTTTAGGAGTCTTGTGAAGGTGATAGGGAACCGCACCCATGAGCATGGAATCACATCACAAAGCTTGGAGCTTGGAGGATCACCATGGCCGAATTTTGGAGCACAAAGATTGATGATTGCCGAGAGTTCAACGGGCATAAAAAGCTTTGTTGTTCCTCGCATCGCAAAAGCCGTTCATTGTAAGTATTCCGCAACTTCTTTGAGTATTCGCACAAGAGTTTCATTGCTTGATTTGATCCCGGTTAGACCGTAGAAACCCAACACGCTATTCTGGCGAAATCGTAATCTTAAAACTTTTTAAATTACCGATTATATTATTCAGTATCCAATATGAATAATTCATTCATATTTCACCTAAACATATTTATTCGATATCAAATAACGACATAAATACTTAAGAAACGTCACGAAACTTTTATGAAAATGTTTTTCCGTAAAATGGCATGAAACGATGTTTTGCTGCTGTTCTGGTGCAGAACAGCAGCAATGCTGCTGTTCTATCCCAATAAATGAACAACACCAAATTCATGCTTCTTCATGCATTATTAAACACATGGTATAGAATCTAAGCAAAAATTAATTTAATCAAGCTTGTGATGCATGCTCATACATAAAGCCATCTCAATATCATCTTAAAGCGATGTAGGATGTCACAGATTCATTTATAAGCAATAAATTCACTAAATTAACTATATAAATACATAAATCATAACCAAAACAAAACAAAATTGAAGAAAACAAATTCTCAGAGTTCTTGCTTTTATCATCTCTCCAATTCTTTTTTACAATAGGGCAACAAGAGATGATTATGAGTCATTGATCCACACACGTATATGAAACACATGTGAACTATGGAAGTCCGAATCAGGGTAATTTCATTGGTAGTATGACTATGTGTCTATGGAAGTCCGAATCAGGGTAGGTGTATTTGGTCTTAACCTGAGACTTGCACCGCTAATACTTGCAACAATCAATATATTTGGTTAATATATCAATATTTACTGCCCCTTTTGCTTAATATTTTGTTTAGTTTCTCGAGTTTGATGAACGTTTTGATGTGTTTTAGTTTATTTTACAGATAAAATAATATTGGGACTCAATGAAATCATTTAGGATGAAATTTGGGTCAAATAAGGGTAAAAAATTGGACTTGACATATTAATTTTGGAGATTGGAAACTTGAAAGGGCGTTCTAACGAAGTGCAGTTTCGGAAATTCTAATTATGTGCAATTTTCGTATTTTGGGCATATCATTTTACTCTGATATCGGATTGAGCTGATTCAAGTTTTTGATTAAAGAAGACGCAAAGATACAACTTTGAAGAACAAAATAATTTCGAATTCTGAAGATTTCATTACTGAAATTGATGAAACATCCGGAAGTGTGTTATGTGAAATTATTCAAGTCATTTTCAAAGCAAAAATAAATAAATAAATAAATAAAAAATAAAAATAGTCAAGCTCCCACCAAACATGATACAAATTAATATTGGATTTTGTGGAGCAATTAGTGGAGCAATTAATAATGGATTTGGTGGAGAATTTAATAATGGATTTGGTGGAGGTAAAATTTTGCCTATAAATACCAACCCATTTCATTTGTAAATTCATACTTTCTTCTTTGAAATTCCTTAAGAATAACTAAGAAGATTGTATCGTGTTTTTTTATTTACAGCTTTCAGTAATTAATTTCCGTTTTCGCACTTTCTTTTCTTTACTTTTCAGTTTTTACTTTCCGCAATTTACTTTTACGCACAATATTTTCCTTTCTTTACTTTTTAGTTTTTACTTTTCAAGCAATGATGAGGTAACTCTCCTTTGATGGGGTAAAAGGTAAAGCTTTTATTATTGCTATTTAGATTAATTTCCCTTAATTATAATATAATAACTATTTAAAACCTGACTTAACGAGGATACCGCCATATTGGTCGGTTGGTAATTAATTATAAATTGATTTTAACCTGACTAGGCATGGATACCGCCTGGTTGGTCGGTTGGTAATTAATTATTAATTTGACTTAATCAGGATACCGCCTATATGGCTTGTTGGTAATTATCACACAAAGTTAATATATTATATTAAGGGAGATATCTAAAATAGTAGTAATAAAAGTGGATCTTCTAACCCCCAGTATTTTCTTTTATTGTACTTTTACTTAATTTACTTTTCTGCAATTTACTTTCAGCAATTTACCTTTCAGCAATTACCTTTCAGCAATTTACTTTTCAGCAATTTACTTTTCAGCAATTTACATTTCAGTATTTAATTTCCAGCAATTTATTTTATGTCTTTTATTTTATTTAAGTTTTTACCAGCCCTAGTTATGTGTCGTAACTAAGTTAGTTATCTGGGGTTTTGATAAATTACAATATCACCGTTTTATAAGGGGTTAAATTACGGTTTGGTTAATATAAAGGTTTATTTATTGAGCCTTAATCATAATGCTTTTTATTAACTAGCCATTAATAAAATTTAACTGGTAAACTTAAAATGAACTTGGAAAAGAGATTTTAGGTTAAAGACCTTAGACTCAATAGCCCACGATCTTCATTGAGGATAGATAACCCTTTAATAGATTTCCTTACAGGATAGGAATATACCTGTCGAGCGGGGTAGCCATAATTGGAACTTAATCTTAATGAATTCATATAACTTGGTTAACATCGAAATATGATTAATTTGGTTATACTGGGTATTTGTATTTGACCATCGGAATAGGCTTTTACATAATTTCGTGTTCCAGGTTAATAAACCAATATATTACACAAACGTAAAATAACCACTTCATCTTTTAAAAATATATTGGAAGAATTCACAACCCTGGATAGTTTTATAAATTTGAATTTTCTTCAATCTACTTTCAAGCAATTTATTCACTTGTTTTAATTTTAAAGTCACCACTCAATCAATCCATTAGATACTTGTAAACATTTAACTTCATAAATTGATAACAAAATATTTTAAGTCCTCGTGGGATCGATACTTTTTATACTACTTAAACGATACGTGCGCTTGCGTTATACGCGTGTGATTACGCCGGTCAAGTTTTTGGTGCCTTTGTCGGGGACTTATTTATCTTTCATTATTAGTTTTGAGGTTAGATATTTTTACTTGTATCTAATTTCTTTTTACTTATTGTTTCTGTTTTCTTGTGTTTTAGGTTCTCAAACACTACATGAGACGAACCAGAAGCTTTGAACTCCAACCGATTGACCCAGAGATTGAAAGAACCATCAGACAGTTGAGAAGGGAAATGCGAGAAGGCCAAGAAGCAATCGTTAACATAGAACCTGAAACTTTAGAAGTTGCAACACCAATTCCCATTCGAGACAGAACCATTCCAGTGGTGGACGGCCTCATTTCATGTATTGTACTTCCTCATTTACCAGCAATGCGTGTGACATCAAAACATGCATTCAGATGATTCAACAGTCAGTACAGTTTGGGGGAATACAACTGAAGATCCTAATGCCCATATCAGCAACTTCCTGGAAGTTTGCGGCACTTTCAATTACAACAAAGCACCAGAAGAAGCAATGAGACTGCGATTTTTTCCATATTCCTTGAAAGACAGAGCAAAAGCTTGGCTACATTCACTACCAGCAGGTTCCATCACAACTTGGAACACTCTAGCCACCAAATTCCTTACAAAGTACTTTCCACAAGCCAGAACAGCAAAGTTGAGGAATGACATCACATCCTTCGTGCAGCAAGATTCCGAATCCTTCTACGAAGCTTGGGAAAGATTCAAAGATTTCCTCTGGAAATGTGCTCACCATGAGATTCCAAAGTGGCTTCAAAGTCGAAACTTTCTATAATGGACTTTCTGGACTAATGAGAACCACAATGATACTGCTATTAGATGAGCTTTGATGGCAAAAGGAGAAGATCAAGCCTGTGACTTAATCGAAGAATGGCTAACAACAATTCCTTGTGGCCAACAGAAAGAAGCATGATCCAGAGAAGATACAGGAATATATGAATTGGAGCCAACTCAGCAGTGAATACTAAGTTGGATCAGATGTGCAAATACCTGGAAACACTCAGCGCACAAGTTGTAAACATTATAGGAACCACAAGTTCACCATTTAGAGGGGCACCAGAACCAAACCAACTTGAAGAAATGGTGAATTATGTCAACAATTTCAACAGACATGGGAACAATCCATATTCCAACACCTATAACCCAGGGTGGAGGAATCATCCCAATTTTTCATGGAGCAACAATTCAGGGCAAAAGAACAATCCACCACCTGGATTTCAACAGCAAAACAGAAGCCATAAGTTTGAAAAAGAACCAGAAATGAAAGAATGGATTTCAGAGATGTTCAAAAAGCAACCATCAGCATATGATGTTATTTTTCAAAGCTAATATGCTTCCATCAAAGAACTAGAGAATCAAATTGGACAACTGGCCAATGCTCAGAGTTACAGACCGCCAGAGAACCTTCATAGCAACACAGAACCAAATCCAAAGAACCAAGGGAAGGAGCAATGCCAAGCCATTACTTTGAAAAGCGGTACTGAAATCAACAAAGATGTTGGAATCAAGGCAACAATTGAAGAGGTTCCTAAAGATGCAGTTCCACAGATGGAGGAAAAAGAAGCAAAGGAAAAAGATCAAGAAAAATTCACTCAACCTCCACATTTTCCACAGCGTCTCCAGAAAAACAAACTAGACAAGCAGTTTGCTCGATTCTTGGAGGTGTTCAAAAAGTTGCACATCAACATTCCAATCGCAGAAGCGTTGGAAGAAATGCCCAGCTATGTCAAATTCATGAAAGATATTCTTTCACGAAAGCGGAGATTGGGAGATTACGAGACAGTAGCATTGACAGAAGAATGCAGTGCAATCATTCAGAGGAAACTTCCCCCGAAGTTGAAAGATCCTGGCAGTTTCACTATCCCATGCACCATTGGAGAACATTATATCGGTAAGGCTTTATGTGATTTAGGTGCAAGTGTTAATTTTATGCCTTTTTATTTACAGGAAACTACAAATTGGAGAAGCAATGCCTACCTCAGTCTCTCTGCAACTTGCTGATCGAACGCTCGTATTTCCGAGAGGGGCTGTTGAAGATGTGCTGGTCAAAGTCGACAAACTCATTCTCCCAGCAGATTTCATTATCCTTGACATGGAAGAAGACAAAGATGTTCCTATCATCATTGGGAGACCATTCTTGGCTACAGGTCGAACTGTGATTGATGTGAAAAAATGAGAACTAACTATGAAAGTGCAAGACCAATAAGTTACCTTTAATATTTTCAAAGCCATGAAATTCCCGAGTGATGAAAAGGAGGAAGAATGTTTCAGAATTGATGTTGTTGATAGTATCATTCAAGATACTGATACAATTCCCACGGATAAACTTGAAGCTTGCATCACCAACATGACTGACAGCGAGCTAGATGCTGAAATTCTGGAATGTATCAACTATCTTGACAAGCCATTCTGATTCAAATCGACACCACCAGTGGAAAGTCTGGAACTTCCGAAGAAAGATCGAATCAAGCCCTCAATTGAAGAACCATGGCAGCTGGAGCTGAAGCTATTGCCGAGTCATCTCAGGTATGCATTTCTTGGAAACTCTTCTGAATTACCTGTTATTATTTCTTCTTCGCTAACATTGGAGCATGAAGAAAAGTTGCTGAGAGTGTTACGAGAACACAAGAGAGCCATTGGCTGGACTATAACAGACATTCGAGGCATTAGTCCATCATTTTGCATGCACAAGATTCTGATGAACGATGAGTACAAACCCACAGTGGAGCATCAACAGAGACTCAATCCAATCATGAAGGAGGTCGTGAAGAAAGAAATCATCAAATGGTTGGATGCTGGCATCATTTACCCCATCTCAGAAAGCAATGGGTGAGTCCTATGCAGTGTGTACCAAAGAAAGGAGGAATTACTGTTGTCACAAATGAAAAGAACGAGCTGATTCCAACAAGAACGGTGACTGGATGGAGAGTATGCATGGACTACCGAAAACTGAACAAAGCAACAAGGAAAAACATTTTCCGCTACCATTCATTGACCAGATGCTAGACAGACTGGCGGGACATGAGTTCTATTACTTTCTGGATGGATACTCGGGGTACAATCAGATTGCCATCGCCCCAGAAGATCAGGAGGAACCATATTTACATGTTTGTATGGTACTTTTGCTTTCCGCAGAATGCCATTTGGACTATGTAATGCTCCTGCCACATTCCAACGTTGCATGATGGCCATCTTCTCAGATATGCTGGAACAAAGTATGTAAGTTTTTATGGATGACTTCTCTGTGTTTGGAGACTCTTTTGACCACTGCTTGCAAAATCTGGAACATGTGTTACAAAGGTGTGAAGATACCAACCTGGTACTCAATTGGGAGAAATGCCACTTCATGGTACATGAAAGCATCGTTCTTGGACATCGGATCTCACAAAAGGGAATCGAGGTAGACAAAGCAAAGATCGAGACAATTGAAAAACTACCTCCACCCACATCTGTCAAAGGGATTCAGAGTTTTCTCGGACATGCTGGCTTTTACAGGAGATTTATCAAAGACTTCTCAAAAATTGCAAAACCTCTTTGCAATCTTCTGGAGAAAGATGTGCCTTTCAACTTCACCAAAGAATGCCAGGAAGCCTTTGAGATCCTAAAACAGAAGCTGGTCTTTGCCCCCATCATAGTAGCACCGGACTGGACCCTTCCATTTGAAGTGATGTGTGATGCTAGTGATTTTACTGTAGGTGCAGTTTTGGGACAACGCAAAGCAAAGATCTTCCATGCCATTTACTATTCCAGCAGAACTCTGAATGAAGCTCAACTCAACTACACAACCACTGAAAATGAGTTGCTTGCAGTTGTGTTTGCTTTTGATAAATTCCGCTCTTATTTGTTGGGTCCCAAAGTGGTTGTCTACACAGATCATTCGATAATCAAATATTTGATCGCGAAGAAAGATGCCAAGCCCAGATTGATCCGTTGGATACTTCTTCTGCAAGAATTCGAATGGAGATCAGAGACAAGAAAGAGACAGAAAACCAAGTGGCAGATCATTTATCGAGGCTCGAGAATGGAGAAACGGCTGGCAAAGAACTGATAATCAAAGAAACTTTTCCAGATGAATAGTTATTTTCTATGAAACAGCATGATGTCCATTGGTATGTTGACTATGTAAACTACATAGTGTCAGGAAAATGGTCGTTGGAATGGACAACTCAGCAACGAAAGAATTTCTTCAAAGAAGTCAAGCACTATGTCTGGGATGAGCCGTACCTGTTCAAATGTTGTGCTGATCAATTATTGAGAAGGTGTGTTCCACTGAAGGAGGTCAACAGTGTCTTGCAACATTGTCATTCATCACCATATGGCGGACACTTCAGTGGAAACAAAACTGCAGCCAAAGTCCTACAATCAGGTTTGTTCTGGCCCACTCTTTTTTAAGATGCTTATCTATTTGCTCTTCAATGTGACAGGTGCCAGAGAACGGAAATATTTCAAGAGAAATGAAGGACCTCTGCAAAATATTCTGGAAGTGGAGATATTCGAAGTGTGGGGTATTGATTTTATGGGACCCTTTGTTCCATCATTTGGAAACCTGTACATACTGGTTGCCGTAGATTACGTCTCCAAATGGGTTGAAGCAATTGCACTACCATCCAATGATTCAAAGGTGGTGATCAAGTTCCTTAAAAAGAATATTTTCACTCGCTTCGGAACACCTCGGGCGATTATCAGCGATGGTGGCACACATTTCTGCAACAAATACTTCGATGCACTTCTATCCAAATACGGAGTTACTCATAAAGTTGCCATAACTTACTATCCACAGTCAAACGGGCAAGTTGAAGTTTCAAACAGGGAGATCAAAAGAATCTTGGAGAGAACCGTCGGATCAACAAGGAAGGACTGGTCTAAAAAACTGGATGACGCATTATGGGCCTTCCGAACAGCTTACAAAACACCCATTGGTATGTCCCCATATCAAATGGTGTTCGGGAAAGCATGCCATCTGCAGTTGAGCTTGAACACAAGGCGTACTGGGCACTGAAGAAGTTGAATCTTGATCCACAAGCTGAATGAGAGAAAAGACTTCACCAACTCAATGAGTTGGAGGAATTTCGCCTACAGGCTTATGAAAATGCCATATTATACAAATAGAAGACCAAGAAATGGCATGACCAAAAAATAGTGCGCATACAATTGAAACCAGGGCAGCAATGTTGTTATATGATTCAAGGTTGAAACTTTTCCCTGGAAAGCTGAAATCAAGTGGTCAGGCCTATTTGAGATTACTCAGGTTTTACCATATGGAGCTGTTGAATTGTACAACCCCAAGTCCAATAACACATTAAGGTTAACAACCAGCGTGTCAAGCACTACTGGGGAGAATCATTTGAGCGACAAAAAGAAAGTGTCACACTTTAGATCCAGCCTAACGTTCAGGCAGTCACGTCTAGCTGAGGACGTTAAACTTAGCGCTAGCTGAGAGGCAACCCATGCAATTTGTGTATATATTGTTATTTGGTGTGATTTAATTTTGTGTGTTTAGTTTTTGCAGGTTAAGTCATTTCAGGATGGAAGAAGTTCTTGTAAATCTTCACAAGCAATTTCCTTCTCTCCCTCAAAAATCTCTGATGAAAGTTTACAAAGCTCGCTTGGAACGGATGAGACTACTGATGATCAAAGGTATGTCTACTGACATTCGTTGGATTATTGAAGCATGGGTCCGATTGGTAGGTGAGTCCTCTGACTCTTTTATTTCACATCTGCCTGATTTAGGAAGAAGCACATATGCTAAAAAGAGAAGAGCCAAAAAAATGTGTGTTTGTTATAAATGTGCTCGTATATTTTGCGATACTCGTTATCGATCTTTAGGAATGGTGTCTGATAACCGCAAAGATAAGATTAATTTCATTAGGGATGGCTTGAGTAAGGAGTCTTTGGATGATATATCTAAAACTCTTGAGACGCATCCCTGTGGATATGTGTATCACGAAATTCGCATGTTATATGCACAATTCCGTAAAGAAAGACAACAGTTAAGTCTCGGGAATCTGACTCTAAAAGTCCCTGTTTGCCAATTTATAAGAAAATTTGATGGGAAGCTTGTCCCTGACGCATAGACGTCATTCAAGCCGTTACATTATTGTAAATATTATATCTCTTTGTCTTTTCCTAATAATTGTGATTTATTTTGTTATTTTCTTCGATAGGATCCAAACTACTTTTTGACCTTTCATGATTTATTATTTTGCTACTAATCATCCTTTGGAAGATACTTGTGCTATTATTACTCACCATTTTCAGGTTCTATAAATTCAACTCATCATTGCACCTTTGAAGGCATCCAGATAAAAATGGAAGCTACTTCAAGAAGACGGGTTGAAAACATATGTGTGTTTTACGGTACCAGTGTTGTTGTTAAACCAGAATACGTAACAGCGGCACAGGAATTGGGTCAAGTCATTGCTGCAAGGAATATGCACTTAGTTTATGGTGGTGGCAATCTTGGACTAATGGGGATCGTTTCAAAGGCTGTACAGGATGGAGGCAGTCAAGTCTTGGGAATCATCCCAAAACCCTTGGCGGAGGTGAATCTTATTGGATCATCAAACGGTGAGGAACTAATCGTGCCAGGTATGTCTGAACGACTGGTAGAGACGATTAATCGTGTTGATGCTTTTATTGCTTTGCCATGAGGCTTAGGCACGATAGAGGAAATTTTTACAGTACTATCTTGGGCAAACTTGAACATACACCAGAAACCGCTTGGACTGTACAATGTTGATGAATTTTATGATTTTATTTGTGTGTTTCTTGATGATGCCCGGAGAAATGGGTTCGTGTCAAAGCCTGTAAAAGAACTCCTATTTACTGTCAGAACTGCCCCAGATTTAATTGACCAAATCTTAGCCTTTGAACCTTAAATTGACCCCATTCTTCCAAGATAAACTGGTCCAATAATGATCGTGGTAAGAGGCGTCGGATAAATATGGATCTTAACCTTTAACTTTTCATTTCGATGTAGAATTTCAGCTAACCAGGTACGGTTTTCTAAACTCTTCTTCTACTGTTTAAGACATTGGGGACAATTTCTCATTTAGGTTTGGAGGAGAAGAATAGTTAAATTGTATCTAGTTTTCATTATTTTATTTTTAGTCAAAATTTTTCGAAAAAGCCAAAAAAATTGAAAAATTTTACAAAAACAAAAAAAAAATTTATATTTTTGCGTTTTTATTTGATTAATCAGGTGAAATTGGTGTGAGATAGCCGTGTAAGGAATTTCCAATCCTGAGACGTATCTCAATATATTTCGGAACAAGTTAATTTTTGTTTATTTCCTTTTAAATTATTTAATTTGTGAATTCTCCATAATACTGACTAAAATGAATCTTCATATGCTCAGTTGACAGATATTATCAGCATACATGGTAACATACAGACATGAGCTGTAATTGAAAAATTTGTAATATTCAGTGCTCTATTTTAATTGGAGGAAGCATCTATAAAAAGCGATGGAGTAAAAAAAAACGTATGAGATCCGAGTAATTAAGTCTGTAAGGGTATCTTAAAACCTAGTGCCCTAAAACCAACTAGTTTGGGAGTCACTGGCCCAAAGCTCGCTATATAGATGGAAGATATTGTATATAAATAAAAAAATCAAAAAAAAAAAATTTATTCCATTGCTTAAAAAAGGTGTGAATTCTGATAAAACTTTAAGACAAAAATATTACTCTCTTCTCAACTACACTCGGGACTATTGTGGGCAAAATGAGTTGATTAATATTTTGTTGACTGTGTATATGGAGAATGGTAAAAATAATAAGAGAATTTACTTATTCGGTAATTTAAAAAGAAACAAAACAACTATTGACTTGGATTAGAAGTTTCATCTGTTTAGTCACTAACTTCTTTATTTTATTTTCTCTTGTCTTTTTACTTTTGTGTGCATTAGTTTTATTATCTTCTTACTTTTGTAAAACGTTTGTGGGTATCGTTGTTGTAAGCCCTCACGAGACTTCAACTCGTCCACTAGGGACACCTAGGGGTTTAAAGGCTTGTTGCATATGCTAAATGCAACCGTGATCCCTACGAAAGTGGCTTAGTTTAATTTTAATTGTTTCTTGTATTTTATTTTGTTGTTTTGCTCTAGGACTAGCAAAATGTTAGGTTTTGGGGTGTGATGAGCAGAAAATATATCAATATTTACCGCCCATTTTGCTTAATATTTTGTTTAGTTTCTCGAGTTTGATGAACGTTTTGATGTGTTTTAGTTTATTTTACAGATAAAATAATATTGGGACTCAATGAAATCATTTATGACGAAATTTGGGTCAAATAAGGGTAAAAAATTAGACTTGACATATTAATTTTGGAGATTGGAAACATGAAAGGGCGTTCTAACGAAGTGCAGTTTCGGAAATTCTAATTCTGCGCAATTTTCGCATTTTGGGCATATAATTTTACTCCGAAATTGATGAAACATCCGTAAAACTTTGAAGAATAAAATAATTTCGAATTCTGAAGATTTCATGACCGAAATTGATGAAACATCCGTAAGTGTGTTATGTGTAATTATTAAAGTCATTTTCAAATCAAAAAAATAAATAAATAAAAAATAAAAATAGTCAAGCTCCCACCAAACATGATAGAAATTAATAATGTATTTGGTGGAGCAATTAATAATGGATTTGGGGGAGGCAAAATTTTGCCTATAAATACCAAGCCATTTCATTTGTAAATTCATACTTTCTTCTTTGAAATTTCTTAAGAATAACTAAGAAGATTGTATCTTGTTTGTTTATTTACAGCTTTCAATAATTAATTTCCGCTTTCACACTTTCTTTTCTTTACTTTTCAGTTTTTACTTTCCGCAATTTACTTTTACACACAGTACTTTCCTTTCTTTACTTTTTCGATTTTTACTTTTCAAGCAATGAGGAGGTAACTTCTCTTTGCTGGGGTAAAAGGTAAAGCTTTTATTATTGCTATTTAGATTAATCTCTCTTAATTATAATATAATAACTATTTAAAACCTGACTTAACGAGGATACCGCCATATTGGTCGGTTGGTAATTAATTATAAATTGGTTTTAACCTGACTAAGCATGGATACCGCCTGGTTGGTTGGTAATTAATTATTAATTTGACTTAATCAGGATACCGCCTATATGTCTGGTTGGTAATTATCACGCAAAGTTAATATATTATATTAAGGGAGATATCTAAAATAGTAGTAGTAAAAATGGATCTTCTAACCCCCAACATTTTCTTTTATTGTACTTTTACTTAATTTACTTTTCAGCAATTTACTTTTAGCAATTTAATTTTCAGCGATTTACCTTTTAGCAATTTACTTTTCAGCAATTTACTTTTCAGTATTTAATTTCCAGCAATTTACTTTATGTCTTTTATTTTATTTAAGTTTTTACCAGCCCTAGTTATGTGTCGTAACTAAGTTAGTTATCTGGGGTTGTGATGAATTCCAATATCACCGGTTTATAAGGGGTTATTTTACGATTTGGGTAATATAAAGGTTTATTTATTGAGTCTTAATCCTAATGCTTTTTATTAACTGGCCATTAATAAAATTGAACTGGTAAACTTAAAATGAATTTGGAAAAGAGATTTTAGGTTAAAGACTTTAGACTCAATAGCCTACGATCTTGATTGAGGATAAATAACCCTTTAATAGATTTCCTTACAGGTTAGGAATATACCTGTTGGGTGGGGGTAGCCATAATTGGAACTTAATCTTAATGAATTCAGATAACTTGGTTAACATAGGAATATGATTAATTGGGTTATAATGGGTATTTGTATTTGACCATCGGAAGAGGCTTTTACATAATTTCGTGTTCCAGGTTAATAAACCAATATATTACACAAACGTAAAATAACCACTTCATCTTTTAAAAAGATATTTGAAGGATTCACAACCCTGGATAGTTTTATAAATTTGAATTTTCTTAAATCTACTTTCAAGCAATTTATTTACTTGTTTTAATTTTAAAGTCACCACCCAATCAAACAATCAATCCATTAGATACTTGTAAACATTTAACTTCATAAATTGAAAACAAAAGGTTTTAAGTCCTCGTGGGATCAATATTTTTTATACTACTTGAACGATACGTGCGCTTGCGTTATACGCGTGTGATTATGCCGGTCACCCCGAATTTGAAATAAATGTGCCATGAGATCAATGAATTTGAAATCCAACAGTTGAAAGAAACTACAAATTACACATGGCCATGAAGAACAATGAATTAGGAGCCAGTAGTTGACCTGTATATAAATATGTAGAATGATATCAGGTAATAAACATTCCAGCATCAACCATTCAAACATGTTATCAGGTAATAAACATTAATATATCATGCATATAATAGTTTCAATTCCCAAATCATTATAAAAAAATCAAACCATTCTTAATCGTGTTCATAATTCGGCCATGAATCACATTCAAACACTTCCATTATTACTCTAAATGTTATATTTCAAGCCAAACAGACATGAGAGTGATGAAAAACTTCCACTTACCTTTATTCTTGCTATTCGATTATGCGAGTGATGAAAAAAACCAAAAAATGAATAGAAGATTGAATTCAGTGAAGTAGAGAAGAATGAGGGGAAGATTGAATTCGGTGAAGCAGAGAAGAATGAGGGGAAACCGAATTAGGGATTTTAATAACCCTTTAGCGTCGAAATATTTTTATTTTAGCGTCGAAATATTCGTCGCTAAAAAATTGACGGCTAACAAAAAATCAGGGTAATTTTTTGAGGGAAATTTAATTTTTTACATTTAGCGTCGAACAACTAAATCGACGTTAAAAGTCTAACATTTAGCGTCGAACAACTAAATCGAAGCTAAAATTCTAACTTTTAGCGTCGATTTATTTGTTCGACGCTAAATGTTATGATAATAATAATATGAATAATAACAAAAACAACCATTCAACCATGATATAATAATAATTCAAAACAACAACAACAGCCATTCTTCCATGATGATAATATTTCAAAACAACAACCATCCATTATAATAATAAAAATTATTCATCCATCACATCATATACTAACTAGATTAGTCACTATTATCTTCAGTATTTGAGGATTCTTGACTGGACTCGAACTTATCTTCTGTTTCGAATTCTTCTTCATTTTCTGCTTCCACGCTAACTTGAGAATGAGGAATTATCTCAACATCTGTATTTTCTCGAGTTAACGTGATATTTTCAGGAACGGTGACATTTGGTAAATGAAATATCTGTTCAGGAACTTCAAAGTTGTCAGAGACTTGTTGTGCTTCATCTGAAATTTCAACATTATATTTCTCATGTGTGTCCCAAATACCCCTATATTGTAACTTTTCTACCACCATCCATCCATTTCCTAGCTTTGGATCAGATATATATATCACAGACCGTGCTTGGGTGCAAAAATATATGGATCATTCTTGTACCAATAATGTTGAACATTAATTGACGTTAGATGATTACTAACTTGAATTCTCCTCTTTCTGGCTTTTTTGTCAAACCACTTGCATTCAAATAGCACAATACGTCGTCTGGGTCTGTATATCAACTCAATGACTGATTGCAACACTCCGTAGAAGTCAACAATATCTTAGCCGTGTTCTCCCGGGACTACAATTCCATAATTCTGAGTGACATGTGAAACATCTCGCTGCTCAGTATGAAATCTAACTTCGTTCACAATGCATCCACTGTATTCGTAAGCCTGATTTTGAGGCCCATATACCAATGAAACTAACGAAGAGGACGATTCCAGTTTACCATTTTGCACTTGGTTGTTTATCTAACACATAATAATATTTATGTGTTAATACAACAAACTTAAATATTTACTGTTAGGATAAAAATAAATAGACAATGTTAGGGCTTACATTTGCCTCAAACCATTTAGGAAATTCTTTTTTGTGTCTTCCATCAACGTTGTGGTCACCACCACATTGTAGCATGGTAATATGTTGCCTACAACAAATGAGTTACGTTAATGTAAGATAATAAAAATACACTTATGCACCTACAAGACTTACGTTAAGTACGGTTGTACTTCATCACAATTACTCAATATAAACCAATGCGCATGTTGAGCTTCCTCAAATGTTAGTAATTTGACACATACTGCTCCAAACTGTCTGCAATTTTGATGGAACACTGTGATATCTTGTTGATTACTTGTATCTCCATTATAGTTTCGTGGCCGACGATTAAAATGAGTTTCAATATTCTGCATGTACATCGAACAAAATGTTATTGCATACTTATTAAAAAAAGCCTCTGTTATTGACCCTTCAGAACGCGCCTTATTTTTCACATATTGTTTGTAATGTCTCAAAGCCCTGCAGATATGACAACAAATTTGCATTAATAATAAATTTAATGCAAAATCAAATTTAAGAATGTAATATTTAAAACTGTATAGTACCTCTCAATGGGATACATTCATCTGTAAAGTACATGATCTCCCTTCCTAGCTTCGGAAGGTAAATGCACGGCCAGATGTACCATCACATCAAAAAAAGTGGGTGGCAATATTCGTTCCAGCTTGCACAAGATTATCACGATTCCTCTCTCAAGTTCGTCAATAACAGATGTGGTTAATGTCCTCTGACATAATTGTTTAAAGAAGCCACATAGATTAAGTACGATGTCGCATACATTCGCTTGCACAAGATTATCACGATTCCTCTCTCAAGTTCGTCAATAACAGATGTGGTTAATGTCCTCTGACATAATTGTTTAAAGAAGCCACATAGATTAAGTACGATGTCGCATACATTCGGTGGCAGATAAGGTCGAATGCCAACAGGAAGGAGAATCTCCAGAAGCACATGACAATCATGACTCTTTAACCCCGTTATTGTATCATCTATGACCCAACATCCAATATTCGATGCATAATCATCAGGAAATTTAACCATTTTCAGCCAATCACATAATTATTTTCTCTCTGATTGAGTTAGCACGTAACTAGCAGGTGGTTTAATAAGACCTTGAGGAGTGACCTGTAAATGCAATTCACTGCGAATTCTAAGATCTTGTAGGTCCAATCTAGTATTTATAGTGTCTTTTTGTTAGTGTCTCTAAGACTTGCCAAGGATAATAAACATGATTCTAGTGTGAATAAATCAAGTGAAAGTAGCGGAAATACTCATATTGATCGGTTTAGGATTTCAAAATTCCATGGATGTAGAAGCTCCAAGCCCTCCTTTTTGAGTTCCAAACTCTTGAGTGAGTTTCCATATCACCTTAAATTGACTCCCAAAGTGCTAGCTTTGATGAATTTTTGCAACAAAAATTCAAATGGAAGAGAGGAATAATTCGGCCATTGAAGGGAGAAGAGAGAAGATGATGAATAGTTGTCTTGACTTTTGTGTTGTGTGACAAAATGTCGGCCAATTCATTATTTCTCTATTGTGTGGCCATTTGGCCAAGAGCATTAAAGGCCATTCGGCCTAAAATGTCAGGGGGAGAGAGAGTGATTAATTTCTAAAATTAAATGTGTTGAGTGTTTTACAAGATTTCACCAAAATCCATCACTCATATCTATCACCAAAGATGACTAATGATGTAAGTGAAGTGGGCCTCACTTTAAATTCAAAATTCAAGTGGGCTTGCTCAACACACTTCGGGTTTTAACATAAATATTGCCTTTTGCTTTTTGAATTTTAAATGCTCTATGACTTCATTAATTTTGCTCAGAAATGAAAAAAACTTTTTGCTCTCTCTCTATTGGCCGATTGGCCTTTGAAGGCTGTTCTTAGAGAATCGGCCAAAATGGCCTTTACTCTCATTTGGCCGAATTGGCCACTGCATTTCTTTGGAAGATTTGGCCGATTGTTTCCCTCCCTCTCGGGCAAATTTGTTTCTCCTTGGGAAATAAAATTTATTCCATTTGTTCTTGCTAGCACATAAGAGAGTCAAATGATGGTGATATGGATACTCACCCATGAACTTGAGAGCTTCAACATCCATGAAAAGTTTTGAACTCAACCGATCAATGTAAGTCATCCGCAACTTATTTTTTATTATTATTCACACACGAATCACGCTTAGAGATCCCGTGGCATGTCTAGGACACTAACAGTACTTGTGTTAGTTTTATGTTGTTAGGTTTATCATAACTTAGCTTGAGTCTTAGGATTTTCCTAACTTTATATTCGAGCTTTTATGGCCGTGTAATTATATCTTTGTGATGTTTTTATATAGGAAAAACCCACCTTGAGGCCCCTGTAATCTCAATGTTTTTTACATTGCATCCATGTACTAAATTTTCTACACATTGCACCCCTGTACTCTCAATGTTTTTTACATTGCACCCCTATACTGAATTTTCTACACATTGCACCCTTGCACTCTCAAAAAATTGACATTTCACCCTTATTTTAACGGCAAGTTAACAGAGTTGAGAAATATTTTGACATCACCCACCCTTATTTGTGTCATATCTGTCTGGTTTAGGAAGAAGCACCTATGCTAAAAAGAGAAGAGCTAAAAAAATGGGTGTTTGCTATAAATGTGCACGCATGACATATAATACTCGTTGTCGTTCTTTAGGAATGATGTCTGATAACCGTGAAGCATCTTTGTTTGCATTTTGTTGTTCATTGATAACACTCCAAGATCGTAGTTTTGATCTAATTTTTGCAATAAATTAGTTCGATTTTTGAATGTATCAGAAGGAACATAATATTTATGCGCCCTAACATATAGTTATGCGCCCTAGCATAACTTCAAAGTAAAAAAATCTGTTCGGTCCAATCCGAAATAAGGGTGGGTGATGTCAGAATATTTCTGAACTCTGTTAACTTGCCGTTAAAATAAGAGTGGAATATCAATTTTTTGAGAGTGCAGGGGTGCAATGTGTAGAAAATTTAGTACAAGGGTGCAATGTAAAAAACATTGAGAGTACATGGGTGTAATGTGGAGAAAATTTAGTACATGGATGTAATGTAAAAAACATTGAGAGTATAGGGGCCTTAAGGTGAGTTTTTCCTTTTATATATAAATGAATTTCATTTTTAAAAAAAAAATAATAATTTATTCCCGTTTTGCCCACATATCATAATTTTTTCTCCATCTACCAGTTATTTTGTTAGCCACGCAGCAGACATTCCCCAAAAAAAGAAACAAAAATAATAAAATACATATAAATTGTACATATTATATGTGGCTGGACAACCACAAAATTTAGATTGTCTTGCAATAGTTTTGTGATAGCTATTCAACCACGTAAACATAAATATATGTGACTGGATCTATACAATTTATTTATATCTTTATCAGGAAAAATTAAGCATGCTTTTCAAGGCAAGGATCAAAATATCTTATAAGCTTAAAGGGTGTGTATCACACAGGTCATAAATGCAACCGGTAAACATTTCCTACGGCCGAAAGCAATAGGCCCTCATTATAACAAGCAAATAGCTGGTTTCTTCAGATTACAAGCGGGGTGTATTTAGAGTACGCCTAGAATAATAGCCCATGAAAATCAAACACCGTATTAAAACTGAGCCCAATATGGACACTGTATCAAAACCCTCGCATATATAAACCCGTACGCCATTCACACACGATCCCCTCTCCCATCGGCGATCGCTGCGTCTCTCTAATCTTCTTCATACGTGTGTTCGCGAGAGAGGCTGCAGCAATCATGTTGGTCTATCAAGATCTCCTCACCGGTAACTTCTCTCACAGGATCGTTCTTCTACAATTTAGCCTTGAAATTTTTATAGATCTGTAATAATTCTGTTTAATTTTGTTACTCTGTTAGTAAGTTAGCTCGTCTTTTGAGATCCTATTCGCCGAATTTAGGTTGTTAATTCATCTAAAATCGATTAAGCTATTCAATGTTTTATTATTCAACTTGTTTAAATTTTTGTTGTGTATGTATTTTGATGAGAGATCTAGATTAATTTTGTTTATGGAGCCGATGTGTTATATTATTGATCTTCGTGGCCTTGAAATTACTTTAAAAAGTCTCTTATTGGTCGTTCCTTCGTTGTAATTATTATCAAGGTTCGAAAACTCGGTGTGCGGTGTGAGGCGGTCCCTCGCGTGAGGCGAGGCGGACAGCCTCAATCCGAACACGAAAAAAACTAAAAGCAATAAATAATCTACAACTAATACATAAAAGAATCTATCAAAATTAAACAAAATGAAATATAATAAATTAAGTTCATGAAATAAAATGACTGCTAATCTCTGAATAGGCTATTATTTGTGTTTAATAGCATTAAATGTGGGTATGAAGTGTCATCCTTCAAAAGGTCATCATCATATATAATTTCTATCATAAATAAATTTATTAATAATAAATTATAATTAATAAATATATATAATAGTGAATGATTATTTTTAGTGATAATTATTTTGCCATTTTCGGCTAAGCATTGAGGTCGAGCTACTCTGTTAATATGGTTAACAATACTGCCAGGAAAATAAAATTGAAAATTTTATTTTCTGTACCTTTTTAGTCTATAAATAATCTCAAGTTGAGACTCTTTGTCCCTACTTTCAGTTTCCTTATATTTATATTTATTTTTCTTTTAAAAATAATGACTTCACGGCTTTTGGGTTGAGGCGTCCGCCTCAAACCGCCTCAAGCCGCCTCGACTCGAGGCGTCATGAGGCGGGCCGCCTCAGGCCTTTGAGGCGGGCCTATTAAAAACTCGGTTTGAGGCGACAGCCTTGACGCGCCATAGCTGCGAGGCGGCCGAGGCGGCGCCTCGAGGCGCGCCTCAGATGGAGTTTTTAAACTATGATTATTATTGATATGATTGTTTTTGCTATGTTTCAAAAGTTTGCAAATTGAATATAACATGTACTGTTACTGAATCCTATATGTCAAAGACAGGAGGCGTGTTTTGGTAGTTCAACCCGCCTCAGCGCCGCTTTTGACCAGTTAAAGGGCTGTTTAATTAGTCAAATATGTAGAATTGTATCTAATATATAAAGACTCTAACTTAACTTAAAATACCTAAGGCGCAGCTTAAGTGGCTGTTTGAAAAACCCGTCCAAGCGGTGTCACCTTTAACAGGATAGTCTGAACCTTATATTTGCTTGAATGGAGAGCATATGTTTGACTTTAAATTGATTTATTATTCAGGTGATGAGCTTCTCTCAGACTCGTTTCTCTACAAGGAAATCGAAAATGGAGTTCTGTGGGAAGTTGAGGGAAAGGTTAGTCTCGCTCAGATTCTTATGCCGCATCCTTGTTTTTTAGTTTTATGTTATTAAGTGAATTGGGTAATTTTGTGTGATGATTATTATTAACGACGGAGTGGATTGTATGTTTTCTTTTACCAGTGGGTTGTTCAAGGAGCCATTGATGTTGATATTGGTGCAAATCCTTCTGCTGAAGGAGGTGAAGAAGATGAAGGTGTTGATGACCAAACTGTGAAGGTGGTTGACATTGTCGACACATTCAGGCTTCAGGTGAATTTTTGTGTCAATAGTTGATTTTGGTGTCTGGTTTTGAGTTGTTTCATAATATGACTTGTGTATCTATTATGCATGCAGGAGCAACCTCCTTTTGACAAGAAGCAGTTTGTCACATACATTAAGAGATTCATTAAGTTGTTGACACCCAAGCTGAGTGAGGAGAGGCAAGAGATATTTAAGAAGAATATTGAGGGAGCGACCAAGTTCTTACTCTCGAAGCTCAGCGATCTTCAATTGTAAGTGACACTTTAATAATATATTTAAGCTTGATGTGTGCTTAAAATATGAAGAAATTTCATTGATGTTTGCTTGTTGTATACTCACGCAGCTTTGTTGGGAGAGCATGCATGACGATGGCTGCCTCGTCCTTGCTTACTACAAGGAGGGTGCCACCGACCCGACATTTTTGTACTTTGCTGATGCTTTGAAGGAGGTGAAGTGCTAAGCTGGCTTTTAAAAGGAAGTGCTTGCTGTAGTTCTAGTTTTAATTATTGCCCTTGGTTCTTTTTTTGTTTCTTTGTACTGGTTTACTCAAAAATTTATGCTTGCTGTTTTGGGTTTAATTGTGATTTTGAAATAAACGATATGTTTCTCTACTTTAATTATTTGGATTTTTATGTTTTTATTGACTTCTTTTAAAGCATCAATTCTCTGTCTCTGTCTCTCTCTGTCTCTCTCTCTCTCTCTCTCTCTCTCTCTCTCTAACTATGGGAATGGAGAGAGAATGTCGTAAGGGGAGCTTCTTTTTTAACAGGTAAAAACAGAGTAATCTCCTTGATGAATCTATCTTCGTGCAACATTCTTATCCGAAATAGAAGGTTTTTTCCCCAACAAGGGAAGGTCTCTTCGTTTGGTTATGTATAGTCATTGCATCATAGGAACAAAATCAAGCTCCTCACAAATCCAGCAACTAGTGCATTAAACGCGAGAAACCAGTAGGCTTTATTTATGCTTTAATACTTGTGAGATTGGCCTAGTGCCTTGACTTGGGCTGCTTAGCGATCATTACAAGTGCATGAACAATGGTGAACAATGTAGTCACTTACGCTGCCCAGTACCGCCCTGTAAACGTAGAATTAGGATCCTCTCTTGTTCCTAACTTAAGTAACAGCTTAGATTTTGGTAGATTTTGTACCTTCTTACATCTCCACAACCATGACTTCCCATAACCAAAATGGTTGGATGAAATTTTTCAACAGGCTCAGTCTTATAACATTCCTGGGATCACCCTGCATCACATGCACTGGTACATCATTCACCTTGGAACATTTTCAAGAGCCAACTTTATAAATGTTGTGACCATATTGCTCGAGAGACTTGAGTATCATTCTTCAATTTAATAAATTATTATTAGTTTGTTACCTCTCTCTTGGCACATATTGTGGTAGCCCTATCAGCTACCTTTTGTGCTCTCTTAGAATCAAGCTCCACAAGTTCAATAATATCAGCAGATCCTGCAATTAATAAGAAAAATTAATATGTTAAACAATCTTATAAAAAGCAATGAAGTATAATCAAATTTACAATTTGTTTAAATTATGCGATGACCTGCTCACTAATAAATTGCTCTCCTTCACAATTCAAAATGGTCAAATTCTGAAATCTAGTCCTCTCAAGGTTTTATTATTGGTATAGGTCTAAGTCCATCCAAAACACGTCTTATTAGCTAAGGGTAGTCATCACTTTTAAGTACATCTCCAATGTCACTATAAAATCTATTGGAATGTCGACTAATTTTACTTACTATTGGAATATCAATGGATTTTATCAGCGGTATTATTTCCATTGGTAAATCCTGATAGATTATCAATAGAATTAAAAAAAATAAATATTAAAAAACTAACCACAGATTTATCGATAGAATTCCATCAGTAATTTAGTGGCGGGACTATATGAATTGCCAAATTATGACTCATGATTTAGCGATCGATAATGACAACTTAACGATTAAATTTTACGGACGAAAATATTTCGTCACTAAACGTGGGGACAAATTAAAATGCCACATATTAGCGACAGGTTTACAGACGGAAACATTTCTAAATGATGTGGGAAGTTGCATATAGACGATGGGTTGCTAGACAATTTCTAGATCATTTGAATTAATGCACTAATCGGGGTTGCCTTGTCTGGTAAATGATAGTCGGAGGAGAGGAGGATTTGGCTGATCATGAATGAACATGAGTTGAAAGGTATGAATTGGAGCAAAAGGAGTGAAGAAATAATTGATTTTGCCCGATAGCTGCGCTTCCGTCTTAATAACCCTTATAACATTAGTGTTGGAACTAAAAGAACAAAAAGTAAGAGATAAATAAGAAGACAAAGTAAGTTAATATTCTGCAGTATTTTATTCATTGGCTCTCAAGCCTTAAACACATGAAGGAAAATCTAATTAATTATTGTTGTAATTCTCTGATCACTGAAGAGTATTTTGTGAGGAAAAATAACTATCTATTACTACTTGAATATAATTTACAAGTATTGCAAAACTTGTACAAAAAACCTCACACACTAACTACAATCTCTACCAAGCTCTCTTTACATCGAGCTTCCAGAATCTTGCTCTCTTACTTGGAGAAACTCTTTAAGTTTTCTTTACTTGAAGCTTACTTGTTGGGGATGGTTTGAGCTCTCAAATGAGCTTCATATTTTATAGGAGAATACATGACTCAAAAGTCAACAAAATAACAAAATCACATAAAGGTAATTTGGAGGTTTGCTCAAAATTTCAATAAAATTAATTCTCCACCGAAAGTAGTTTTGGAGAATTCTTGGAGGTGGATTAATGCATGTCACATGCTTACTTTGTAGCTAGATTCAAAAATTCTCCCCCTCCAGCTGCATCCAAAATGATTTTCATCTGACAATTATCTCAGCTATGTCTATTCATAGCTCTAGCTTGTCCTGAGTGACCACCTCAGTTGACATGTTGGTTGTGTCTCTGCGCAACACACATCACTATATCTCTGCACACCATAGTTCCACTGCCATATTTCTTTACTCATTTATTTCTCAGTGTTTTCTTGTCTTGTGGGAAACTCTTTGGCTCCCCTTAATCAGTAAGCATTATATATTCGGATCTCGGATATCTGGTTGATGAAATCCCTCCTCGCTCTCAGACCACTAGTTTCATAAGGTCTGTCATCATCCAAATCCATGGATGATCTTGTAGTTTCTAATGGAACGGGTTGCGGCTCCCTACTGAACACTCAATTTTATAACTTCCGTTGGAGCATGCTGTGTCTCCCTCTACTAAACATCCTCATTTGCCTCTTCTAGTTCTGCTTCTGGAATTTCATCGTGCACCCTATCTATGGTCAATTGTGCTGATGCTTGGTTTGGCTTTTTGTCAGCACTGAAATTGGAAGACATCTTGGGTTTTTCAATGTCTTCAATTGTCTGGTCTTCAAGAAACTCTACATCATCGATCATGATGGCCATTTTTTCCTTCGGATCCCATAGTATATATCTAAATTCTTCATCTCCAAAGCCTAGGAATATACATGGAGTAGTCCTTACATCGAGCTTCTGCTTGAGCTCATTGGATAAATGTGCAACGGCTAAACAGCCGAATACTCTTAGGTGAGAGTGTGAGAGTATGAGAGATTCTTGCCAGACCACACTTTTCTTTTGATCAGGTAGCAGGCGGTACAAACAGCTTCTCCCCAGAATGGGTTTGGTAGCTTAGCAATATTGATCATGCTTCTGACTTTCTCCATAATCATGTGGTTCATTCTTTCAGCTACACCATTATATTTTGAAGTGCATGAAACCTTTCTTTCATGTCGAATGTTGTGTCTCCTGCAGTACTCGCCTTCATTGTCTATGCGGAGGCACTTCAATTTCTTCCCCGTTTCATGATCTACCATGGCGTGGAACAACTTGAACGGATCTAGGACCAGATCCTTTGTCTTCAGGAAATACAATTACAATTTCTAAGAAGCATCATCAATTAAAGTCAAAAAATATTTGTCACCACCTAGTGAATCAACCTCCAAGGGACCACACACATCAGAGTGCACCAGATCGAGCAAATTTGATATTCTCTTAAAAGAGAAATTAAACGAGACTTTGTGTTAGTTACCAAACAAATGGTGGTTACAAGGACCTAGTACAACATCATTGGTAAGCTCCTTCTTGGTCAGGGTGGAAAACTCTCTCTCGCTCATGTGACCGAGTCTCTGGTTCCACAAATTTTGATAAGTCTCTTTTTCAGCTACATTGAGGCTGTCTGCATAAATCTTCACACGAGTCTTGTAAATATGCCACAAATATGTCCTTGAGCGACAACCATGGCACTTTTTTATCATTCTCCATGTGCCATTTCTGAAGTGACTATCATAGCTCTGTTTGTCAAGGGCTATCCCCGAGAGTACATTCAGCCAAAGTTCTGGAACATGCATGAAATCCTTCAAAGTTAATGTACATCCAAAATTTATCCGTAATTGAATAGCACTAATTCTTACTATCATATAGCAACTGATATTTCCCAACTTAAATGAACCAAAATCTCATGCTTTGTATTTTGTGAAGAAATCCCTGTGAGGGGTGACGTGATAAGATGCTGCAGTATCTACCACCCACTCAATATCTTGGGTTGCGGTGTCAAGGCATGTCTCTTCCTGCATGGAGCATATGGCTACATCTCATTGGACAACTATTAGTGTCTCTCATTTGTTATTATTCGGCTAGAAATTATCTTCGCCCTACTCTCATTGCAGTTTTCGACAATTCTTCTTTTAGTAGCCTTCTATGCCACAATTGTAGCACTTATAGGTAGGCGTCATTGCATCCAAGGATCTACCTCTGGTTATACTTCTTCCTCTTCCTCAATTTTTTTTGATAAGTGCACAAAAGTGTACTTAGAACATTGCTAACTCGGCTTAATTATCTTGTATTTATTATTAATTATAGTTTATTTTGTGCTTTGTTATTAGGAGCAATGGAATATGAAGTTTGGAGTAATTACACATGTTTCGGGACCTTACGGACGCATTGGAAGTACGCAGGAAGAGCGAAAATGAAGAAAGTAAAAATCAGTCCAGCAAGCCGCGCGTCGTGACGTGCCAATCATGGGCGTCGCGATGTGCCCCAGTAACGCACTCCAGCCACAACTCTAGAGAGTTGGGCGCCGCGGCGCCCAAAGACCAACACTGTGACGCCTCAGAATAATCTAAAACCCTGATTTAGCCGTCTTTGATGCGTTTTATGACTCTGAGGCTTTTCTATATAAACCCAACTTCATCCATCCTAAAAAAGAAGAAAATATCAGAGAGAAACAAATGGGAAACACACAAAAAGAGCCACAAACACAAGATTGAGAGAGAATAACGAAGAACTTCAAAGACAAACACGTCGTCTCTCCGATCTATTATTGCTATCTCTCTATTCCGCATAGAGAACTAATCTCCTAGGCAAAGCTAAGGATGAACTCTTGTATTTGAATTTCTATATTTATGTTGTTGATTCTTAAAGAACTTTTTAACGTTTAATACAATTGATGATTGTTGTTCTTTATTATCTTACGATTATTGAATCCAGAAAAACTGTGATTTGTCAACTCCCATATAGATCTAGTCATGCTTCTTCTATGTGTGATTTATGAAACCGGTTGTGACTGGTAAATTTATTTTATGTATTGGTCTTCTGCTGCAGTATTACCCGAGGGTATATTGTCGACGTGAGATAGCTCGTAACGATGGCTTTTGTGTGCTGTTAACATAGAGAAAATAATCATTGATTAACTTAGAATTGAATATGCGTGGAATTGAATATCTTCTGATTGTTGGTTTGGGATGTGAAACTTTCATTTGAGTAATAACAAGAATCAATAACTGAATATAGAAGTTTGATACAAGAGGATTCCCGATACTTTGCCATATTTCTTTACTGATAGTCTTTAAGTATTTTCCATAGTTTTTACTTTACTTTATCAAATCAATCTATCTCATTCTATTAAGTTACTGCTAATATTTTTTGTTTGAGTAAATTAGTTCCTGTAACCATCTCTCTGAGGAATTGACAACCCAACTATACTGCGATAACCGCAAGTATCCTTTTGGGCGTAATCAAAATTTGGCGCCGTTACCGGGGAGACGATTTACAATCTAAAGGAGCAGATTTGCTTGGTGAAACACAAAGCGGTAACTTCGTTCCTTCTTTAACTTTTTGTTATTTTTATTTATTAATTAATTATTTACTTATTTTATTTCAATTTTAGTTTTGGTTAGATTTTAATTGTTAGTTTACTCTTTTTATTTATTTATTTATTTTTGTTTATTGTTGTTTCTTGTTTTACTTGAGTTTAATTGCATGCGTAGACTTAGGGATCGGTTGGGTAGATTTTCTAGAATAGAACATGAAGATTCAAGTTCAGATTCAGAACAAATATTTGAAATCTTTTTGCCACACTATCCACATCTAGCGCACATAATATGAGTGAATACGAGAGACCACCCATGAGGACTCTTGAAGAGTACCTCCACCCAACTCGCACAGCTACACCTTCGTGTATAATGTTTCCTCCTAATGCACCACACATAGATTTTAAACCTGGGATGATAACATATCTCCCAACTTTTCACGGTTTAGAGAGCGAAAATCCTTATGTGCACATTAGAGAGTTTGAAGAGCTAGTAGCAACCTTCGATGACCGGTTTGGAACCACTGACACAATTAGACTTAAGTTCTTCCTATTTTCCCTTAAGGATATAACTAAGAACTAGTTGTATTCTTTGAGACCGCGATCAATAGGATCATGGGATGAGATGACACATGCATTTTTCAACAAATACTTCCCACACCATAAGATAAATGCCTTGAAATAACAAATCTCCACATTCTCCCAGAGAGACAGTGAAACCCTTTATCAAACATGGGAGAGGTATAAGGAGATGTTAGCTAGTTGCCCTCACCATGGATACGAGAGTTGGCACTTAGTAAGTTATTTTTATGATGGTCTAACCCCTAGAGAGCGCCAGTTTATTGAGACTATATGTAATGACGAGTTTATACGGAAAGACCCTAATGAGGCATTCGAGTACTTAGATGACCTAGCTAAAAAATCTCATACTTGGACTGGACTTAACGCCATAGATAGCACTGATAGGACACACCATACTCCTTCTAGTAGAGGCGTACACCATTTCAGGGAAGATGATAGTCTTTGGGCACATGTTGAGATATTGACTAGAGAGTTAGGAGCCTTAAAAGCTAGAGATAGCAAGACTATGCATGTAGTCGCCCACCTGGAACCCCAAGAGTGTCCTATATATGGTGAGATGAAGGGGACATATGAGGAACAATGTAATAACTTAGGGACGTACAAGAAGCCATACATACCTTATTCAGATACATATAATCCTAGTTGGCAGAACCATCCTAATCTTAGTTGGAAATAAGAGTCCCCTCAGCCTAGTCAAACACCACAACCTAGGAGTTACAATACCCCAAGTATCACACACTTGTCGTTCCTAGGAATTCTTTAGAGGATACTGTGCAAGCATTTGTGGAGGCCCAGAAAACAATTATGGAGGCCCATAAAATAATTATGGAAGCCCAGAATAAAACCAATCAAAGGTTTGAGTCGTTGATAGCTCAGGTAGCTGAAGATAACAGAGAGATTAAGAGTCAGATCTCTAAGTTAACTAATGTCCTGAGTGTGCAAGAAAAAGGAAAATTCCCATCTCAAGCTCAACCTAATCTATAAGGGCAACAAATGGCACAGGCTAATCATGAGGTAGCCAATATAAAAAGTGTTAATGCCATAATCACTAGGAGTGGTAAGGAGGTATGAGTGCATGACACGTCCAAAACCATAGGTGATCCCAAGGATAGTAGTATAGGTACCCTTCAGGCAGATCCAGAGCCTACTTTCCAAGTTAGATTACCATTCCCTCAGGCAATTAGGCCCACAGTGAGAGCCCCAGACCCAAATGGTGAGATCTTAGAATATCTAAAGCAAGTAAATATTAACCTTCCTTTGTTGCATGTGATAAATCAAGTTCATACCTATGCGAAGGTTTTAAAGGATCTATGCACCATAAAAAGAAAGCATAATGTGAAGAAGACTGCAATTTTAATAGAGCAGGCTAGTCTAGTAATTGAACAGAGGACCCCACCAAAATTTAAAGATCCGGGATATCCCATCATAACCTGTCACATTGGCACACATGAGTTTGGTCAAGCCTTATTAGATTTAGGTGCAAATGTTAATCTCATGCCATATTCGATTTATGTGCAGTTAGGGCTTGGTGAGATTAAACCTACATCAATAGCTTTACAATTAACTGACTGATCCATTAGAACACCACGAGGGGTAGTTGATGATGTTTTAGTACAGATTGATAAATTTTACTACCTTGTTGATTTCCTGATTTTAGACACCAGTCTGTGGTTAATACTGAGTCAAAAATCCCACACATATTAAGAATACATTTTCTTGCTACAACTAATGCCCTTATCCATTGCAGGAACGGTCTCATGAAGCTATCATTTAGGAATATGACACTGGAAGTAAACATTTTTCATGTTGAAAAACAACCACAAGGTGATGATTAGTGCCAATTTACATACATGCTAGAAACAGTCATGCCAAAAATAGCTTCTCTACAACCTGAATTAAATCCTCCTGAACTGAAACTGTTCCCAAGGAACCGTAAAAGGAGGAGAAGGAAATTTAGTGCTCAGTTAAAGACGATACCTGTGAAGTTAAAATGAAGTTGAACCAATTGATAGAATCTCAGCCATGAGTCGAACCTGGCGGATTAATGCATACACTGCCGCAACTAGACACAAATCATTTCTCATGTATTCTTCAGTTCGCTACATGGAAGCCACCATGACAATCTTAGTGGTTACGTCTGGCTGAAGACGTTAAACTTAGCGTTAGCAGATAGGCAACCCTTGTATCTGAATTTTATTTATTTTTATTTTATTGTGTGCTAATTGTATGTTTATTTATTTGATCTACATGAGTATTTATGCAAGTGTCAGTACAACCTAAACAGCCACACAACTAAAGTCTTACCAGCAGGAACCTGATGAACTCTACGTCTGGTAGTGTTGTTCCTTAATCCTTTTTCTTTACATTTATCTTACATTGAGGACAATGCAAGCTTTAAGTGTGGGGGTGTATGCATGCGCATGATATTACCTGTTATGAAAAAAAAATTATTTTGTTTTATTTATTTTTAGTCTTAAATAGTTAAACATATATCCTATGATGATATTGTTTGCTTTAGGGTGAAATCTTAGAAATGATAATTCCTTTAATGTACTTTTATCTGATACTTTGAGTAATTGATCTAGGTTAGACTCGCAAGCACTTAATTATAGGTTTTTAGTAGTGAAAGCCTGAGTAGTTAGCAACGTGACTAGTTGTAGAAATTGCATGTTGATGAATGACCATTTGCTTAGATGTCTATTCTGATTTGCTAGTGTCATGATGTGTGGTATGATTGAAAATGAAAAGAAAATTCTCTGAAGAAAGAAATTAAACCACCTATAACCGATAAGCATGAAGCTACCCATGGGCGAGTATTTGGACCACTATGGAGAGAAATGATACCTTAAAGGGTATGTGTCTTGAAAAAAAAAGAAAAAAAGGTTCAAAAAGAAAGAAATGAGAGACAAGAAAAGAAAAAAAAAAGAAGAAAATCATACCATACTGAGCACAGAAAAACAATTACAGAGCTTAATTGAGATATCTAGGTTGGTTTGACACATCGATCCCAATTTTAAAATGAAATCATTAAGTTGGTTTACCTAGGAATTAAGCTGTGAATAAACCTTTACACACACACACACACACTGTGAGTCTGGCTTAGATGATTTATTCAAGGACTTGGATTTGAGTTAAATTGAGTACTTTGAAGGTTCTCTGATTTCATTACTAGGCATTCTTTGAGGAAAATAATATGTATAACAATTAGGACTAGTTTGTTTTGTTATTTTTAGTTTGCATGAATGCATTTGTTGAATGATGTTTGTGGGTGTCGTCGATGTAAACCCTCACGAGACTACAAGTCCCGATAGTTATGCATATTATTGTCCTCAAATAATGCTTATCAATGAAATTAGAGAACCTTCAAAGTACTCAACGCAACTTGAATCCAAGTTCTTGAATAAACCATCTAAGCCAGACTCACAGTGTGTGTGTGTAAATGTTCGGTCACAGCTCGACTCCTAAGTAAGCTAACTAAATGATTTCGTCTCAAAAATTGAGATCCGATGGGTCAAACCAACCTAAATATCTCAAATTAACTATGTAATTGCAGCTCTTTGCTCCGTATGGTATGATTGTAATTTTTTTTTTCTTTTTTCCATTTTTTTTCAACACACCTACCCTTTAAGGTAGCATTTCTCCTCATGGTGGTCCTAACATTCGCCCATGGGTAGCTTCACGCTTATCGGTTATAGGTGGTTTTTTTTCTTTTCTTTTCAACTTTTTTTTTTGTTTTGAACCATACCATACATCATAATACTAGCATATTGAGATAAATATCTGAGCAAACAGTCATTCATCGACAAACAATTTCTTTAACCAGTCACTTTGCCAACTACTTAGGTTTTACTGTTAAAAACCTATTGTTAAGTGCTTACGAGTCTAACCTAGATCACCTACTCAAGGCATCAGATAAAAATCAATTGGGAACTTATCTTTTCTAAAATTTTATCTAAAACAAAGAAAATTCATCATTAGACTTAATGCTTTACTATCAAGGAATAAAAATAAAAAAATAATATTTTATTTTTATTTTTTTTCAAATCGCAGGAATTATCACTACATGCACACACACCCAAACTTAAAACTTGCATTGTCCTCAATGAAAGATAAACATAAAGAAACAAAAGTTAGGAACAACACTACCATGCATGGAGTTGATCGGGCTCTTGCTGGTTCGAATTTGGTTGCGCGGGCTTTGTGTGTTTCGTGCTACCTGCGTAAATAACATGCAAACGAATAAATAAATAAATAACACACAATAAAAATAAAAATAAAAAATTAAGAAAATAATAATAAGACAAATGCAAGGGTTGTCTCCCCGCTAGCGCTAAGTTTAACGTCTTCAGCCAGACACAACCACCCAAATGGTCATAGTGGCTTCTTCTTTGGTATTCACTGGTTGCTTTGACATGAAAAAGATAGCTTGGATCTGTGGCAGTTTATCCAAATACCCCTTACTGTTGATTGGTCATGGATGACGCAATCTGCCCAATCTGTGTTTCTAAGGACTTCATTGTTGCCCCGATATTTTCCATTTGTGTCTCAATATTGTTCAGCCGTGACTTATTCTTCTCAAACCTTACTGCAGTATTAGCAACAAACGTGCTCATGAAATCTTCTAAGGAAGATTTTTGCTCAGCTCTTTGATAGTCGAAACTAGATGAAGGTTGCAAGACATTCTTTGTATTAGCATATGACATGTTCAGATGATAACGGTTAGGCACATGATTGCCTTTATAGCTGTTGAAGTTCCTATTATTCATATATTAGACTTGCTCAAAGCTCGGGTCTCCTTCCAATAATCACATATTTGCAGCCGCCGCTGATTCAATAGATGGTTGTACTCATGGATTTGTTAGGACTGCTACTTGAGTCGATAGAGTTGAAATCTGAGCTATAAGTGCCACGAGAGGGTCCACTTCATATATTCCAGCCATTTTGGTCACCATAGTGCATTCACATGGCCATTGGAAATGGTTAATGGCCATCTTTTCTAACAGATTGTAGGCATCCTCAGCTGACTTCTTGAATAGAGCTCCCCCAGCTGCTGCATCAACCGCAGTCCTATTCGAACCATTCAGCCCATTATAGAACAACTAAATCTGGACCCAGTCTGCATAATCGTGTTGTGGGCATCTTCAGAGTAGATCTTTAAAGCGCTCTCATGCTTCATACAGAGTCTCAGTCTCCAGCTACTTAAAGATACTAATTTCTGTCCTCAGTTGAGCTGATTTAGCTGGTTGAAAGAACCTCTCAAGAAATGTTGTGGCCATATCCTGCCATGTCATGATACTCCTCATTTGTATTGATTGAAGCCAATCCCACGCTTTATCCCTTAAAGAGAATGAGAATAAACGTAGCCTAATGGCTTCTTTAGTGACTCCATTCATCTTTATGGTATCCGCCATCTCCAAGAACATCCTTAAATGCAAATTGGGATCCTCTACAGCCGAACCCCCAAATCGATTCTTCTGCACCACGTTGATTAATGAAGGTTTTAGCTCAAAGTTGTTAGCATTGATTGGCGGATGCACAATTCTAAAGTAGGTATCATATATGACCGGCTTGAAGTGATCTTTGATTGCCACCTGACATGGATTGATCTCTTTGTTTTCAGCCGCCATTGCTTCCTTGTCAATTTTCCTTTCTTTCCTTAGTCTCCTCGCTGTTCTTTCTATTTTAGGATCAAACAAGAGCGAGTCGAGACTTGTGGATCTTCGCATTCACTGAAGCACCGAAAGAAAAAAAAATCAATAATCAAATAAAAACTAAACAAAAAATAAATACAAAACAAAAATAAACTAAAAATAAAAAAAATCTAAAATAAAAAAAATCTAAATTAAAGCTAAGATTACTTGGTAATATTATTAATGTGAATTAAACAAACAATCCCCGGCAACAGTGCCAAAAACTTGTTGTGATATTTTATATCGTACCGCAAGTGTACAGTGTCAAGTTTTAGTAAAGATGAGTTAAGAGTGTCGAACCCACAGGGATTGTGTTCACTCACACTAAGTACTATAATTGATAATCCTAACTTTATTTAGAAAACAATTAATAAAGATTTAACTAATATTAAGTAAAATATGAAAATAATTATATAGGAGGAACTAATATGATAAATATTCTAGAGTCTGATTTCACCTAGCCATCCCCTATGTATTTGTCATGCCAATTATTCCTTATTCGGTTGCATTGTTTATAAGTCAAGAATCCTTAAGTATTCACTCCCTCTCCCGAGCAACAGTGAAAATATTATCAACTACAGACTTCGATATCCCTATAAAAATCCAGTAATTAACAACTCATTACGCTTTGTGATTCTATGTTAACGACTTCAAAGGAACTATAGATTCTCCCGAACTCTATAAAATTCCTAGGTTATATTCTTTAGATCCTATTCAAAATCCCTCTCTCCTGAGCGATAGATTCTAAACATTCATCATCTTAATTTTTGGCCAGCAAACAAGAAGCATTAAACTCAAGAGAATATAAATAAATTGAAATATATCTTCATAACAATAATGAAAAACAAGACAAAGGTTCAAGCATCAATTACATCATTCTCTAGAATTAAGGATTTAGTTCATGACTAAAGATAAAAACAATAAAAACAAGGTCATGAACATAGTGGAAATCATTAGAGTTCTAAGAAAGAAACTAGAAGATTAAACCCGAATTGAATCCCTTCCTCTTCGGACGTCACCGTCTTCGTCTTCACTTGTCGCTCTTCAATCCTCCTCCTTGGATCTCTCTAAAATATGTGTTTTTATGTTTTGAGTTGTTTATTAGCCTCCTTTTTTAGGTCTTGGATGAACTTATGTATTTATAATAATGCCCTGGAGTATTTGTGCATGTAAAACCCTAAAATTAGTGAACTTGCAGGAATTACTTTCGCAGAAATTCGTTGGCCTGCGCGTCGCGAAGTGTGGCAGTAAAGTTGAATGTTGTGTTCTGCATTTCTGCTATTCCCGCGTGCTTCCGATGCATCCTATTGTCCCAAAACACGTACAAATGCCCCAAGATCCATGTTCCAATGCTTTCTACAAATAAAACAAAAAAGAACTACAAAATACATTAACGATACGGGATTTAAAAAAATAGTAAGCTAAAAATGCACGAATAAGTGGGTATAAACCGCACTTATCATTCGTAGATAGGCTTTTGGGTCTCCATGTTGGGGTTGGTGCTCAGAGCGCCAATTCCCTGTTGAATTTCCTTTTAAATACTCTTGTAAACGGTTTATTTTGAATAAAATAAGCAGTTTCTATAATATAATAAATCTCTTAAAATGGCAAAGATGTATTTGACCATATAATGATTAGTCAAT
>SKCR01008951.1:0-42888 GCA_019454045.1 Zanthoxylum bungeanum | reverse complement strand
ACCCCACCCCAAGGGGTGCCCTATTGGCACCCTTCTATGCCTTATAAAAGAGGCTTTCAATCCAAATACTAAGGACATAGATTAAATCTTTTTTTCTGATAGAGACATTTGTTTTGTTTTTGGTTTTTTGAGAGAGAGTTCAACCATTTTCCAGTTTGTATATTTGTCAAGGAGTGCTCCTTGGACAAGAATGAACCAAGTTATCTTGGGAGAACGTTGGCCAATTGCGAATCCGTAAAGCACCTGTGACGGGGCCAATAAGTTCTTAAGGACATAGGATTATCTCGACTTGGATTCATTTTCACAATTTCCAGGTTTTCTGTAGTTTCATTTTCTAGGGTTTTACGATAATTTGGTTGGTATTGATCTGGTTTAATTTGTTTGAAGCATGTTGTTTTGACGTTTAATGACACTAATTAGACAACAATCTTAAGAACTTATTGCATTCTAGTGTTGTTAGATTGTAAATTCGCATGCTAGGGTAGAAAATTTCTGGAAAAAATACGAATTGTGCTTGTAAACCCGTAGGGCGTTCGAACGCCCGACGCACACAAAGGGAAAAATCTGAAAATTCGTAAGAACGTTCGAACTCGTCCTAAACGCAAATCGAACGGAAACTCTCTGGAATCATTCCGTTCGAACGCGTTCTCGAACGTTATACGAACGTGAACTCTCTAGAATCATTCCGTTCGAACGCGTTATCAAACGCTACTCGAACGTGAACTCTCTGGAAACACATCGTTCGAACGTGTTGTCAAACGTAACACGAACGCACCCATACTGGCAGTCTCGTTCGAACGTATATACGAACGCGACACTAACGATATAGTCCTGTAATTATTATAAACTGTAAACTGAAATTAATATTAACTTATTAAATCATATATTGTAACACATTAATCTTGGTAGTATAGATTTAAGTTATTATTAGGTTGTTCAATTATCACAAGCATACACATAGTGATAAAGTTGAAATTGATTGAGTGTTGCATACTTGGTTGAGAATTTAAAGTGTAATCATACACAAGAAATTCCATCCAATCTTGGTTGACACTTACACATATCTACACATATTGTATATTGTACTGTTGAATAAAATGTAGTTCTGGGTTTGAATTGCTAGAAGATCCTATTGAAAAAGTGTTTAAAGAATATTCTATCTAAAAGACGATATTCGTTTATTCATTTTTCTAAAAGAATCTTTAGTTGAAATTCAAGGACTTGTGTTTATTGGATCCACCGTCCAATAGAACAACAAGTGGTTACCTAGTACATCACTTTGAACAATATCATTCATTGATCGTTGTACAATTTGTCTTTTGTAGACTAATTGACCCCTATTGGAATTTCAAGTTACAAATGGCTAGCAGAAATATCACAGTACCGGTCTCTCGTGGAGAAAAGCCGGAGAAATTTGGTGGGGCAAATTTCAAGCAGTGGCAGAGCAAAATGTTGTTCTACCTGACAACTCTCCAGTTTGCTAAATTCCTCAAAGATCCTCTGGATCATGTGGAGGGTGAATCTGAAATGGCCAAGGAAGAGCGAGAACAGACTTGGATGTCTGGAGACTTCTTATGCAAGAACTACCTTTTGGGTGGTCTTGACAATACCCTGTATAATGTGTACCAAGGCATGACTTCTGCGAAGATTCTCTGGGAATCTCTCGAGAATAAGTATAAAACCGAGGATGCTGGACAAAAGAAATTTGTCGTGGGTAGGTTCTTGGACTACAAGATGGTAGATTCAAGGACAGTGATGTCTTAGTTGGGTGAACTTCAGTTGATCATTCATGAAATACTGGATGAAGGTATGAAACTCTGTGAGATGTTTCAAGTTGCCGCCATAATTGAAAAGTTGTCTCCATCATGGAAGGACTTCAGGAGCTATCTGAAACACAAAAAGAAGCAGATGAGCCTTGAAGACCTTAGTGTTCGATTGAGAATCGATGAGGACAACATGATGTCCGAGAAGGCCAGCTACAAGAATATGGAGTCTAAGGCCAACATCATTGAGGGCGTGAAGGGTAGCAAGAAAAGAAAGAACAGTGGAGTTGATTCTTCGAACAAGAAGTTCAAGGGGAAATGCTACAACTGTGGAAAGAGCGGTCATATGTCAAAGGACTGCAGAAACAAGAAGTCTCAGGACAAGGGCAAGAAAAAGAAAAATGAGGCCCATGTCACTGAGGGTGAGCAACTGACTGATGATATCTCAGAGATGGAACTATCAGCAGCGGTAACCGAAGCCAACATAGTTGGGAATCCGAGGGAATGGTGGGTAGACACTGGGGCTACTCGTCATATCTGTGCAGATAGCAAGATATTTTTCATGTACCACAAGGTCGATGGCGGCGATCATCTGACAATGGGAAACTCGTCTACCTCTCAGGTGGTTGGACAAGGCACAGTGGTTCTGAAGATGACATCAGGAAATGAGCTAACATTGAGAAATGTACTACACGTTCCGGATATTCGGAAGAACTTGGTCTCGGGTTCTCTTCTTAGTAAGGCTGGTTTTAAGCTAGTATTTATTTCTGATAAGTTTGTAATGACAAAGAATGATATGTATGTAGGAAAATGTTACCTAACTGAGGGCCTTTACAAACTAAATATAATGACTGTTAATCATGCGAATAATAAAGTTAGTACTTCTGCTTATATTATTGAGTCACAAAATGTATGACATGGAAGGTTAGGACATGTTAATTATGATACCATGCGTAAATTAATTAACATGGACCTTATACCTAAAATTGCAATTGATAGCCAATATAAGTGTGAGGCATGCGTTGAAGAAAAAATGCATCGAACATCATTTTATTCTGTTGAACGCAGTTCTGAACCTTTAGAACTTGTACATACTGACGTGTGTGACATGAACATTGTGCAAACAAGAGGTGGTAAAAAGTACTTTGTCACTTTTATCGATGACAGCACAAGATTCTGCTATGTGTACTTGCTGGAAAGCAAAGCATAAGCTATTGAGAGCTTTGTACACTATAAGAGCGAAGTTGAAAATCAACTGGGCAAGAAAATCAAAAGAATCAGGAGTGATAGAGGTGGTGAATATGTTTCACCATTCAGTGAATATTGTTAACTACACAGAATTATTCACGAAACCACTGCTCCTTATTCTCCTCATAGAACGGAATTGCGGAGCGCAAAAACCGAACGTTGAATGAAATGATGAACGCCATGTTGACAAGTTCGGGACTACCCCAGAACTTGTGGGGGAAGCCTTGCTTTCCACGAACTAAGTTCTTAACAAGCTTCCTCACATAAGGTTGGATAAGACACCATATGAGTTGTGGAAAGGTTTCGTACCTTCCTTCAAATACCTAAAAGTGTGGGGGTGTCTTGCCAAAGTAATGGTTCATAAACCTAAGAATGTTAGAATAGGACCCAAAACTGTTGACTGTATATTCATTGGATATGCTCGGAACAGTAATGCGTATCGATTCTTGGTACACAAGTCGGAGATTCATGACATCAATCCGAACATGATAATTGAGTCAAAGAATGCGACATTTTTTGAAAAGACAGCGCACAAAGTCTCTCAAAAGAACAGTTAATACTGTCAAGGATAGTGATCAGGTTGACCAAGAATCAGATCAACGTGTAAATACTGAGACAATAGAACCTAGACGTAGCAAAAGAGCTAGAACGTCTAAGTCGTTTGGACCCGATTTTCTGACATAATTGTTAGAAAATGAGCCTCAAAGCTATAAAGAAGCTATGGCTTCTCCGGAGGCACCTCTTTGGAAAGAGACTATTAACAGTGAGATTGATTCAATCCTACAGAACCATACTTGGGAGTTGGTTGATCTTCCACCAGGTTGTAAGCCGATGGGCTACAAATGGATATTCAAAAAGAAGATGAAAACGGATGGATCAATAGATAAGTACAAGGCGAGACTTGTCATAAAAGGTTATAGACAAAAGGAAGACATTGATTACTTTGACGCCTATTCACCAGTGACTCGTATCACATCGATAAGAATGCTCATAGCCATAGCAGCTATATTTGGTCTGAAATACATCAAATGGATGTAAAGACGACATTCTTGAATGGTGAATTGAATGAAGAATTTACATGGAACAACCAGAAGGGTTTAATGTTCCTGGACAAGAACAGAAGGTGTGCAAACTTGTAAAATCCTTGTACGGATTAAAATAAGCACCTAAACAATGGCATGAGAAATTTGACAAAGAAATGTTGTCAAGTGGGTTCAAAACCAATTAGTGTGATAAGTGTGTGTACACCAAATCAACTCAAAAAGGATATGTTATTGTGTGTCTCTATGTAGACGATATGCTGATAATTGGTAGTAATCATGAAATGATTCAGTCTACCAAAAACGTGTTATCCAGCTGATTTGATATGAAAGATTGGGAGTAGCTGATGTGATCCTAGGAATTAAGATTTCCAAACATCATAAGGATATATATTATCTCAGACTCATTATATTGAGAAGATACTTGATAAAATATCAAAGGGGATCTAAATGTTGCTAGAACCCTAGTAGACCCAAATCTTCATCTATCAAAAAATATTGGCTTAAGCATATCGCAATTAGAGTATTCGAGAATCATCGAAAGTCTGATGTATCTCACAAATTGCACACGACCTGATATCGCTCAAGCTATGAACCGGCTTAGCAGATATACGAGCAATCCAGGACATAACCACTGGAAAGCCATAATAAGAGTTTTGAGGTATCTGAGAGAAACTTCAAAATATGGGCTATATTACGAGAGATATCCTGTTGTACTAGAAGGATACAGCGATTCTAACTGGATATCTGATACGGTGGATTCTAAATCTACGAGTGGATTTGTTTTCACACTTGGTAATGCAGCCGTGTCATGGAAATCCACGAGGCAAACATGTATTGCCCGATCTACTATGGAATCAGAGTTCATAGCATTAGACAAAACAGCGGAAGAAGCAGAATGGCTTAGAAACTTCCTAGAGGATATTCCTAGTTGTCCAAACCGGTGCCAGCGATTAGCATACATTGTGATAGCCAATCAGAAATTAGGAGAGCCCAAAATACAATGTATAATGGTAAGTCTCGACACATACGTCGGAGACATAATACCATACATCAACTGCTCTCAAGTGGCATAATAACGATCGATTATGTCAAGTCGAAGGAAAACCTAGTGGATCCACTAACTAAAGGTTTACCTCGAGAGCAAGTTGAGAAGTCATCGAGGGGAATGGGCTTGAAGCCTATAATCTAAGAATTGTCACTGTGGAAACCCAACCTAGCTGACTGTAGATCCCAAGATCTAGGTTCAAAAGGGACAACAGAAACTTTATGCAATTCAAAACAAGCACTGAAGAGTTTTGTACTCTTTCCCATTCCGATAATGACGCTGAGTGCTGTTTGTCATTGGTTAGGATAAGCTAAGGCTTTTAATGATCACTATATTAGGATATGAATCCTAATGGGGGTAAAGACAGATTACCTCTTCATAGTAGATCACCTATTTCAAGTAAGAAGTGAGGCCGCTTCCATGGGAAACTTTAAAGGCGGATTACCCTAAAGTGCTTGATGAATCTGGGACCGTTGTTCAGGGCCGAAATGAACACAACCGTATATGGGAAATGGTCGAATTAAAGCTGTGTGTTGGCAATTGTCTTGGTTTACACAAACGGCAGAACAGTTCAAGACTATGGGTCATTAGTTTGCCAAGTAAATCCGATTCTCACTCACTAGGAAAGGTTCAAGGCAAAAGCTACCTATTTCGATGCAGCTTTAGTTCATGATAACTCTCTCAAGTGTCTCCATGAATATTTGAAGAATTGTGGGGGATTGTTGGAAATTCTTCTAATTATTGTTTAAGGGTATATTGTCATTTGGTTGATTTGGGTGCTTGTGAGGGGTACAACCTTTTGAAGGTTGCACCCCACCCCAAGGGGTGCCCTATTGGCACCCTTCTATGCCTTATAAAAGAGGCTTTCAATACAAATACTAAGGACAAAGATTAAATCTTTTTTTTTTTTTGATAGAGACATTTGTTTTGTTTTTGGTTTTTTTAGAGAGAGTTCAACCATTTTCCAGTTTGTATACTTGTCAAGGAGTGCTCCTTGGACAAGAAGGAACCAAGTTATCCTGGGAGAACGTTGGCCAATTGTGAATCCGTAAAGCACATGTGACGGGGCAAATAAGTTCTTAAGGACAAAGGATTATCTCGACTTGGATTCGTTTTCACAATTTCCAGGTTTCTGTAGTTTCATTTTCTAGGGTTTTATGATAATTTGGTTGGTATTGATCTGGTTTAATTTGTTTGAAGCATGTTGTTTTGACGTTTAATGACACTAATTAGACAACAATCTGGAAAGAAGAGAGGGAGATAAGAGGGCTAGAGAGTGGGTGGCGCCGCCAACCAAGTATGAAAGCAAAGTTGAGAGAGAGCACTACAGAGGCTAGGGTTTTTTTTGCACTTGGACCTCGTGACGTTGAAATATTAATTGACCTTGAAACTTATGAATTCAATAATAATAATTATATTTTAACTCTTTGAGTATCCTCTTGATACTAAATAATTATAACATGTAAGAGTAGTAATGGGTCGGGTCGGGTTGAGGCTTTGATAAGCCCGGCCCAAATCCGATAATTTTTTTGAATATATGTCTCATACAAATTTTCTCGAGAAAAAAAGAAAAATCGAAAAAAAGCAAAAAATCTAAGCAAACTAACCATGGCGAGGTTTTGAAATTGAAACATGACCTTGGCCATGAAACTATGCTAATTGAATGACTTCATTTATAATATTAAACTATTAGGCATGGGTACAACATTAATAATCGAAGGGGAAATATCTTCATTGAAACGATGTTCAATTGCCACTTTGGATATCGGTGGATAATTTAGGGGTGGGCATTGGATCCGATCCGATCCGATCCGATTAGCAAATCCGATCGAATCGAGTTGGTCCGGTTCGACGGATTCGGATCAGATCGGATTATATCCGATCGATCGAATTTTTTTTTATATTTAATATGCAAAACGACGTCGTTACATATTAAATAAAAAAAATTTTGAATTATTTCGGATCGGATTTTATCCGATCTGATCCGATCCGCTCGATTTTTTTGACTCAAACCCACCGAATTCGGATCGGATCGGACCAATCCGATCTGAAATAGGATGATTTCGGATCGAATCGATCCGATTCGAATTCGGATCGAACCAATCCGATCTGATCCGATAATTATCGGATCGGATCGGATCGAGATCGATAAGATGATCCGATCCGAACGAATCAAATAGCCCTGGACATTTCGGATCGGATCAGATTCGGATTCGGTCCGATCCGATCCAAAACTGATAATGCCCACCCCTACTGGATATGAATCTATTTTTTTTAATTTATATATAGTAGTTTTATGAGAAAGCCTTGTGATATTAATGGTGAGACTCGAATCAAGACATGCATAGTCCATATGATATAGATATTTTGACCTTAAAAAAATAAAAATAAAAAATAAAAACTATCAAAAGCAAGCATACAAAAAAAAGGTAAAATAATTTTAAACGCATGGAAAGACAAAGGTAAATTTCCTTAAAGTTAATACTTAATACCCACATAATGCTATTTCGGCCCCCTTTTCTTTATTTATGACCCTTTGAAAAATGTGAGTAATCATATGATTAGCCTTGTTAAGCAAGCTTAACAAAGCCAAGAAATATTCATTCCATCGATTGATGACACTACCCAATAAGCACCGCCGAAATTATAATAACTGCTTTTCAATCGTTGACATTGATCAAAAGTGAGAAAAAAAATCAAAATATACCGTCCACTTTAATTTAACATATTTGTCATCATGTTTACTGTTTAACAAACGCTTTCAAAATATTATCAAGAAATTTCAAATAATATTGAGATAATATTTTTAATATAATTTTGATTGGATATTTCTAAAGAGCGGAGCTACTACACCACTTTTAAATTCTTTTAAAACTCCTCATTTTTTATATTTATAAATTTTATTTTAATGAGAATATATTAGTTGGGTTTTTTATACTTAAATGTTTTGATTATCTTCAACTAACTCACAATTTATTGAAAACATTTATCACACCCCATTTATGATTGAATAGACAAAAAGTTTGATAAAGAATTTCATCAATACCACCCTTATTTTACTGTTAAATAAGGGTGAGTTGATGTTTTTAATAGAGTAAAAAATAGAATGAAGATAGTCCAAAATATCTAGAATAAAATTTATATTATTATATATAAAATCTGAAGAAAAATGAGTCATCTCCTTAACTAATGAATATTTTATTACTTTTATGGACTATTGAGATTTTAATAACTAACAAATATTTTATTATTTTTATAGACTATTGAGATTCTCAAGATATGAACTGATAACTTTATTAAGGTTCTTTAAAATTATTCATGACTTTTAATGATTTTATATAGTTTGGTTCAATTCTGTGCATAAATTGAAGCTTGTGAGTTAGGTTAAATTTTTCAGGATACGACAGCGAGGGTAAATGATGAGGTCAGGTTAGTGATGTTTATTATTATATATGTTATTTTGTGTATGATGTACTGAAAACATTAGAAGATCTAAAAATCAATATAATCATTTAATTAAATCTAAAAAATTATTATTAAAATTATAGTACTAAAAGATATATAAAAATTTATCGCCAAAATAAATATGTGCATCCCACAGGTTTCCTATTAGTATAATTAAAACTCAGAAAAACAAACAAATATCTCTCTACAACCCTTTTTTTTTTTTTTTTTTTTTGAAACGATGAAACCCTGCCACCAAATCACCCATTCTGGGCCGTGGCGCACGTAAAATCACCAGCTGTCCCAGGCTCTTACAAGAAATGCACCCCCTAAATTCGAACCCAGAACCTCAAGGTAAAATCCTAAAACCCTACACCACATCTCTCTACAACCCCCGTAACTTCGATGATATAAAAAGCACTGCTCTAATTTATTTGCGTGCTAATTGCTAACTGATATAAATATACAAAAGAAACAGAACAGAACTGACATGTACAGTAAATACAAATTAAATAAAACTAATATGTAAATAAATAAATCACTACTCACAAAAAGAAAAAAAAAAAATCCTTCAAGAGTTATTTTGTTGTTTTAAGGTAGGGGCAATGAAAATCTAAATTGATTAATTAGCATCTCTCTCTCATAAAATTCGAAATTGAGTAGCAAATCAAAGAAAGCTACATGAAAGCCACTAGCCAAACCTTTGAAAATATCAAAATAAGGTTTTAATAATATGGCAAGCGTTCAAATATTATTATTATGAGAGGCATTAAACAAACAATATGGTGTGAGTTATAAAACTCAGTAAGCGACCACACATATCATAAATAAATACGAATAATTTTAAATATGGTACATATATAAGCACGTGTGTATGTATATATACACAGTTATTTATCAGAAACCTTTAAACCTTGTACCATTCTTTAACTTTCTTAAACACAATATCTTTCGAAAACACATACTTAAAAACGTACATGATGCAGATAAGAATATTTATACTCAAACTTCTTCGAACGTTCAAGTCCCGAGTTACATTACAATATACATATTTGAACACAACATTTATACAGGTTGTCAAAATCTTCTCCTAACAAACAAATCATAATCATCAGAAGCAAAACTAGGTGATTCGACATCGACCTTAGATGGTTATATATTGAGAATGACATCGACCTTAGAATATCAGTAGTATATGGACATTAGGTGATTCGAATTGTGATAATATTACTATTATAAACCATTCTTAAAGTAATATTCAGGTCGTTGGTTTGGAATACGGCGAATTCTATACTAGAAGACTAGCACATGTCGTATATTAGAATTGAAGTTCCAATGGTTTAACCCGATGTACAATAAGCATGTGAAGCTCGTATTGTTGGCGACTTGGTCGCGTAATTGGATTTTGATGACGTCAACGCAATTGACGACTTCGACGTGCAAACACGAAGCAATACAAAAAGTGTCGAAGCATAAGGAGTGAAGAGCGAGAATGTGAAGACTAGCGGCAAATCGAAGATAATGATTAAGAGCTAAATTTTATTGTAAGTGAGTTTACTCAAGTGATCTAAAGCTCTTAGGAATCATACATTTTGCATCACTTGCATTTAAAATGGATTAGAATGCTTAAAGAATCATTTGCACTTTATTTGCACAAAAATGAATTTCTATGCACAAGTGCATCGGTAAATGATCTTCCAAAAACTATCAAACGGTTGAATTAAACTTCAAATAATATACCGTTAGATAGATATGTGTCTCTAGTTTGCTACGGTTCAAACGGAACATAATTCCGATGCATAGAACTTTTTCTAGAGCCTTTTTAGTACAACATGTTCAGATGTGCGTTTTCTGCATACACGTCACATTAGAAAAATTCCATAAAATTCATCTTAATGTTTTTGGAGCTGAATTTTTTACAGAAGCTAGATCTATGTGTCTAGTTTATGTATAATTTACGGATCATGATTTGGAATTTTCTAGAGAAAGTTACGGCCAAAATACCAAGTGTCGTCAGTCTTGACTGATCATGCACATACTGAAACCAGGGAGCTCCATGCCGGTCCCCATGCCGGTTTGCTCGCCGGTCTCCATGCCGGTTTTAGCTGAGCAAATAATGCTCTCTGGAACCAGGGAGCTCCTCGCCGGTCTCCTCGCCGGTTGCTCGCCGGTCCAACGGCTAGTTTTTTGAACGTTATGTTACCGTTGGAGCCCTAGACCGGTATGCCGGTCCCCTCGCCGGTGTGCTCGCCGGTCTCGCTGTAAGTTGGGGAAAACTTTGCATTTTGTTATAAATAGAACCCCAACTCCTTTGCCTTATGTAAGAGATCTAGAAAACCTTCATATACATTCTCTAAGGCAAACAAAGAGTGTCATACACTTCATATTCATAAACACTCATCCAAGCTCACACACACATCTTCCACATCATTTAGTGAGCTTAGAACACTTGGGTTTGCTCTCACACAATCTTCTTATTTTGTGAGTGCCCAAGTGTGTTTAAATCTTTCATATCAAAAACACTTGTGGTTTGTGAAATCCCATTGTTTGGGTAATTTGTAAAGGTTGTGAGTGCACCTACGTAGAAAACTCAATCTTGTAAAAGGTTTGGAGTGCGCCTTGGCGGAAAACTCTTGGTTACGAGTGAACCACGGAAAACTCGATTCTAGTGGAAATCTTCAAGCGAGGCTTGGGGGAGTGGACGTAGGCACGTTTGGCCGAACCACTATAAATCGCGGTGTCGTATTCTCTTTCCCTTAACTTTTACTTATTTGCAAGTTTGATTACATTATAATATTGATTAGAAACTTGCATATAGGCTATTAATTGGAATAGAGAAAATTGCCTAAAACTCCCACTTGGTAATAAGAGCTTAAAATCGGCAAAGATTTTATAATTCCGCATTTGTAGCGATAACCCAATTCACCCCCCTCTTGGGTATAGAGTTTCTTTGTCGCTATTGCTTGTAGGTACTTTCAGTTGGTATCAGAGCGAGGTATTCTCAAGAAAGACTTGACCGTCCGAGAATAGATCATGGCTTCTACAAGCAACTCGTCAAATCTTGCCGAGGGATTTTCAACGACTAGACCTCCATTTTACACCGGAACGGACTACAATTATTGGAAGATGAGAATGCTAAATTATCTCCTAGCCAATGATTCGCAATCCTATTTGGTTATCACACGAGGTGCAAAAGGGCCAACAAAGAAGGATAGCAACGGGGTTGATATTCCAAAGCCAAATTTGGAATGGGATAATGAGGATGTAAAATAGCCTCACAAAATGCTAGAGCACTTAACCAACTCCTATGTGCCATTGATCGGGATCAAGTAAACAAACTTCCGGAGTGTGGAAATGCTTATGATTTGTGGAAGTCTTTGGAAATGGTCAATGAGGGCACAAGCCAAGTGAAGGAATCGAAGATCAACCGGTTCATGTGCGAATTGGACAATTTCAAGATGGAATCCGGGGAAGAAATCGATCACATGATTTCAAGGTTTACAATCATCATCAACCATTTGGGAGCCTTGGGAAAAGTCATCGGGACATCGGATCAAGTGAAGAAAATTTTGAGATCTCTCCCGAAAGAGTTTAGAAGCTATACCTCCTCCATTAAAGAAGCAAACGACATAAACACATTAAAGATGGATGATTTGGTCGGCAAATTGCTTGAGTATGAAATGGAGATCAAAATGGATAAAAAGGAGGAAGATGAGAAAAGGACAAGGAAATCCTTGGCCTTAAAAGCAAGAAGAAAAGATGAGTCAAGCTCAAGTGAAAATGATAGTGATGATGAGTTGGCTCAAATAAATAAGAGCTTCAAGAAGCTTCTTCAATCCGTAAAACAAAAGGGAAAATCAAAGACGGATGAAAAGAAAGAAGAAAAATGGCCGCGGAAGAACAAGAAAATTGTTTGTTATGAATGCAACAAACCGGGTCATATAGCTATGGATTGCCCATTGAGGAAAATGAGAGGAAAAATCGAAGAAAAGGGCGATGAAAGCAACTTCAACTTGGAGTGACAGCGACTCCAGCTCATCCGAGGAAGAAGAAGAGGTCCAAGAAAGAACAAATCTAGCACTCATGGCTATCACGGATGAGGACATCCACTTTGAAATTGAGGAAGAAAGCGAAGAAGAAGAGGTACACAATTCTCAAGATTATAATGATTTACTTGATGCTTTTAATAGCTTAAAAGAATTGTGTGATATGCTTAAAAAGAAATTGAAGTTAGTTAAAAATGAGCATGCTATACTTAAAAATGAACATGCATGCTATATAGATAAAATTCATGTTTTAGATAATGAGATTATTTGCTTAAAGGCCAAACATGAAAAAGAAACTGCATGCCTAAATGATGAAAATGCATGTTTAAAATTGAAAAAGCTAGAACTTGAAAATGCCATATCAAATATGCCATCTAGCTCTAAGACATGCGATTGTGAATCTATATTGAATGAAAATGTTTATTAAACACTAAGGTTATAGATTTGCAAAACTTACTTAGCAAATTCACATTGGGACATAAAAATTTTAATATGCTTATTGGATCCCAAAAATGTGCTTTTAAAAGAGAAGGATTAGGATATAGGCCTTACATTAAAAGAAAATTTTTGAAGAATTATTTTGTTAAGGCATCCGATTCTCATGCTAAGAATGTTATAAATGAAAATGTCACATGCCATGCTTGTAACAAAAAGGGACATAAAATTTTTGAATGCATGTATATGAATGTGAATAAGAATGCATGGATTCCTCAAGGAATCAAAACTAACCCCAATGGACCCAAGAAAGTTTGGGTACCAAAGTGTAATTGATAAATTTGTAGGGGGAGCTTTGGGAATGGATTTTAAAGAGAATTGCAAAATTGATCCCAAAGGCTCAAGAAATGAGGAATCGCAACGGTAAGGTAAACTCCGTATTTACGGAAACATTGGTACCGTTTCCTCTAATTTATATATGTATGCATATTTCAAATTGGTTAATATTTTTTTTGAAGCATACAAATGATTAGGCAAGTATTCAAACTTATTGGTATCGATTTTCATTTGATATCACTAAGTGCCTTAATCATATATTTAAACCCCTATTCTATTTCAATTGGTATCACATGAAATTTATTGAGTCAAATACAATATATGTGATCACTTGATTGAATATGCCTTGCCATATGAACTAATTGGTTGAAAATGAAATGCATGTAAATTGGCATAGTCTTAGATGAACTTCATGAAATGTATGTATTATAACAATTGAATAATCATGAAAAGCATGGATTTTGATTGTTTAGTAATTGGTAAGATATTCATAAGAAGACAATCATTAAAATGCATTGAAGTCATTGGTCTTAATTGGTATCATGATATAAAATGACTCATTTTGAAAGAATATTTAAAAGTGATATGATATTCAAATGAATTTATTGATTTATTTTTAATTTGTATCAAATTTGGGGAGAAATCATGATTAAGATGCTCTTAGATTGTAAATGGTATTCATGTGAATTTATCTTTTGAAAAATGCTCTTTTATGCATGAATTTTGATTTTCTTATGGCAAAAAGGGGGAAATGCCAAAATGTGCATATTTTTTTATTTGGTATCTTTTTATACACATATATAATTGGTATCTCATTTAGATTTAAATTTTACTTCTCCACTTTTTGATAATGTCAAAGGGGGAGAAATCATTAGAAATGAGATTAAAACTTGTTTTAACCCTCACCCTTGGTTTAAGGGGGAGTAAATGTACTAATGTGTTTGTCAAGTTGTTATAGAGCTATTTTGAAGACAATCACACATTGAGGGGGAGCTTATGTTGAGGGGGAGCAAAATGGTCAAATTTGGACTCAAAGAAGCTCACAAGTATCAACAAGTTTTAAGGGGTTGCCATCATCAAAAAGGGGGAGATTGTTGGCGACTTGGTCGCGTAATTGGATTTTGATGACGTCAACGCAATTGACTTCGACGTGCAAACACGAAGCAATACAAAAAGTGTCGAAGCATAAGGAGTGAAGAGCGAGAATGTGAAGACTAGCGGCAAATCGAAGATAATGATTAAGAGCTAAATTTTATTGTAAGTGAGTTTACTCAAGTGATCTAAAGCTCTTAGGAATCATACATTTTGCATCACTTGCATTTAAAATGGATTAGAATGCTTAAAGAATCATTTGCACTTTATTTGCACAAAAATGAATTTCTATGCACAAGTGCATCGGTAAATGATCTTCCAAAAACTATCAAACGGTTGAATTAAACTTCAAATAATATACCGTTAGATAGATATGTGTCTCTAGTTTGCTACGGTTCAAACGGAACATAATTCCGATGCATAGAACTTTTTCTAGAGCCTTTTTAGTACAACATGTTCAGATGTGCGTTTTCTGCATACACGTCACATTAGAAAAATTCCATAAAATTCATCTTAATGTTTTGGAGCTGAATTTTTTACAGAAGCTAGATCTATGTGTCTAGTTTATGTATAAATTTACGGATCATGATTTGGAATTTTCTAGAGAAAGTTACGGCCAAAATACCAAGTGTCGTCAGTCTTGACTGATCATGCACATACTGAAACCAGGGAGCTCCATGCCGGTCCCCATGCGTTTGCTCGCCGGTCTCCATGCCGGTTTTAGCTGAGCAAATAATGCTCTCTGGAACCAGGGAGCTCCTCGCCGGTCTCCTCGCCGGTTTGCTCGCCGGTCCAACGGCTAGTTTTTTGAACGTTATGTTACCGTTGGAGCCCTAGACCGGTATGCCGGTCCCCTCGCCGGTGTGCTCGCCGGTCTCGCTGTAAGTTGGGGAAAACTTTGCATTTTGTTATAAATAGAACCCCAACTCCTTTGCCTTAGTTAGAGATCTAGAAAACCTTCATATACATTCTCTAAGGCAAACAAAGAGTGTCATACACCTTCATATTCATAAACACTCATCCAAGCTCACACACACATCTTCCACATCATTTAGTGAGCTTAGAACACTTGGGTTTGCTCTCACACAATCTTCTTATTATTTGTGAGTGCCCAAGTGTGTTGTAAATCTTTCATATCAAAAACACTTGTGGTTTGTGAATCAATCCATTGTTTGGGTAATTTGTAAAGGTTGTGAGTGCACCTACGTAGAAAACTCAATCTTGTAAAAGGTTTGGAGTGCGCCTTGGCGGAAAACTCTTGGTTACGAGTGAACCACGGAAAACTCGATTCTAGTGGAAATCTTCAAGCGAGGCTTGGGGAGTGGACGTAGGCACGTTTGCCGAACCACTATAAATCGCGGTGTCGTATTTCTCTTTCCCTAACTTTTACTTATTTGCAAGTTTGATTACATTTATAATATTGATTAGAAACTTGCATATAGGCTATTAATTGGAATAGAGAAAATTGCCTAAAACTCCCACTTGGTAATAAGAGCTTAAAATCGGCAAAGATTTTATAATTCCGCATTTGTAGCGATAACCCAATTCACCCCCCCTCTTGGGTATAGAGTTTCTTTGTCGCTATTGCTTGTAGGTACTTTCAGTATAGAATGTGGATATTCGTTGGAGGACTACGAATGACTCCATGTGGATTCCTAATAGTTGGAAGTACACACCACGTTAATAGGAATCTCTCGAGTCGAGTAGCAATGTAATCATTGGACTCTATGATAACTGATTTGTGTGAGATCCTTCACAATTTGTGCTATATATGTCAGAAACCTTTCATGGCCTGCATCTAGATAATTCGTTGGGTGTGGACCAATGCACTCGTTAATCAAGTTGCGAATCAGATAGGATATGCCAGCCATTATGTTACCATAAGAGGTTTAGGTATCCATGTGAGTAAGTCACGATTTCTTAGGACTTTGGCCAAAGCCGATCACTTAGGGTGGTGGATCGCATCAGTTGTAAAGATCGTGACATGTAGACATGAGATGTGCGCATCGGAAACTTCACGGGTGTTTTCTATGTTTCCTAAGCACAACTCGGATAGCCTACGACGGATGGATTATTAAACATATGTGATGATCTCAACTTGTATAGTTCACAAAGTCGTTTGTATTCTTCGTGATTCGGAGGTGGCCAAATTGCGTATGACACGCTAACAAATTGGTTCTTTACTCCCAAGTATAAGAGTGTTAAAGTAATAAAATAACCCGGTAAGTCCGGGGTCGATCCAAATGGAATATATTTAGTAAAATAAAATAACAATTTGAGTAAAAATAAAGAGGCTTGATTTGTTTGAAGTGATTGGAAAATTTTAAATTAGACAGCAATAATAAAATAAAATACTAGGGGTTAAGGGATCCACTTTTAATATTTCAAATTTTGAAATCTCACTTTTTATAATATATAAATTATCATTATTACCCAATTAATTTATTTCAGGAATTAATTATGTCAAAACATATAAAATCAATCATAAATGCAGTGATAATTTTGTTAGGATTGGTGCTCACAGTGCCAATCCGGATCGTATTCATGTCTGATTCATGAATACAATATTTTTTTTTCTATAATATTACTTATTTATGGTAATACTTCTTGCTTTTATATACATATTCGATCTAATTACGATTAGATTGAAACTAAATATGATTTAGTGATATGTATATATTAGACAAAGACCCGATAATATATATGTAGTGTGCAGTTATAAAGTAGTTTGTAATTGACATTGGGAAGTGTCACTACTAGAAGTATATTATCAAATAAAGTTCATGGTCAAGATTTACTACACGGGTCGATTAGTAAAATCCGCTGAGACCAGTATACGTCGTATATCGAGACTTGGTCCGATAGTTTATCCCAATGAACCATGAGTCTTGGGAGAGACGTATAGACGTGTAGGGGTTTATAGTGGATAAACATTGAACGACTCATCGAAGATTTCCTAATAGATAGTACACCAACGTCAATAGGAATCTTCTCGGGTTGAGTGAGCATATTGATCCTTCGACTTGAGGTACCACTGTGGATGTATGAGGTATCATCCACACTTTGATGGCAGTCACGTCACCGATCTATTTAGATCAGACATCCGCCTGTTCGTTGGGTGTGGACTGATCCTCAGGATATCATATGCATATCAAAATATGATTCGTCAGTTCTGTGTACAAAGCATAGGTATTCAATGTGTGATTAGCAATCTATTAAATTCATGGTCTTATGGTACACTATAGAAGTAATTCTACGTGTTATTAAGAGATTGCTAATAGAATCGTCGACGAGATTATACCTATAGAGATTTGACGTTTTTATCAATATCTCTGGGATAATCCGAATACCTGTGACGGATGGATTATATGTATGCGATGACCTCGACCTGTATGATTCAGCGAGTTTATCTGTGGTCGTCATAATTTACAGGTGAGTAGATTATGGACACAAAATTGGATTTCGTGATGGATATGTCTGAATCTAGAAGTCTCACTAATAAAACATACTCGTAGAGCACTAGAGTTACTATTATAAATAATATTGATTATTTATAAATCGTTTAACGGTTAAATGAAAAATACATGCTTAAAAATTATTTTTCAAATAAAGTATTTGACATGTGTTCCAAATATATATATTATGGAATATTTAATGTAAATATAATACTGTATTTAGATATTTGTATTAAGTAATGTCTAATTATTAATTGTTAAATAATTAGACTTATTAATATCTTTATCTTTATCATTATTATGCTTTTAAATGGCTAATTTTGATTGGTGCACATGTATTTTGATTTATGAAAATGATAGCATTTTTTACTTTGAATTCTTTTAATATTGATTAAAAAATTAAAAATCAAAATTACTATTTTCTGCTTGTAGTGTCGGCCAACCCTAAGTATAAATCGGTTTCATTTTTCATTTGCTTCAACTTTTTGGCTTCAAAATAGATTACAAGAAAAAAAGGATTTGAGAGAAAACCTAAGTGCTAAAGGAGATTTGTGAAGAAAGTCTTGAAAATTAAGATAATTTCATACTTTTCTTTACTTGAAAATTATTTATATGCCTTTATACTTCAACATATGATGTTTATGTTTTCTCTATTCTCTTGGGTTTGTAATAAGTTTGTTTGAAGCATGAATGAAAGATGTTAGCATGTGTATTTAGTAAAGAAAGCATATTAAGTGTTATTAAGGTTAATTTTGGTTATTTGATAACTTGGTAGCCATTCTAGAGTTACTTAGCCACTCATAAATGACCTAGAATTGTTCTTGAGTTGTTTCATGGTGGTGAGACTTGTTTGATGTAGTAAGGACAATTTTGAGAAATTAGGGTTCATAACCCTCTCCAAATTTGGGGCTTTTCATATATGTGTTAATTAATGATGTATATATGATGCATATTAATTTTGGTGTTGATTGGATTTGATCTTGAATGGTTTTGAATCGATTTGGACTAAAGTGTAATTTTTGGAAAGTTGAGGGACCTATTCGGCAATTTGGAAAAAAAATGGTTTCTTGAATTGTAAATTATAGATCATTTTGGTAGTGATTTGAAATCACCTAATTATGTATTTGACAAATTAGGACTAAAATGATCAAAATACAAAATTTATGGGCATTTCCGTAATTACTGAAAAATCTGGAAAAATTTTCAGAATTCTGTTTTTAATGTATATTTGATGTACAAATCATTTTGGTTGTGATTGGAAATCACCTAAGCTTGTTTTGAACAACTTATGACTAAAATGATTAAAATGTAAAGTTTTGGGGTTGCATGGTAATTTACTGAAATTACGATTTCTGGGTTAAAGTTTCTGTTTTTGGAGTATTGAATGATTAAAATAAATAAGTTTAATTTAATTACTCAAGAAAAATTACAGAAACGGGAAAATTTAATTTTCCCGCATTCCGCTGCGTAACCCGGGTATTTGCCCAAAACCCCAACAAATTTTTGTCTATAACAAGTTCAATTAGGTACTCAATTATGCCAAATTAATAAAATCAGCCATGTAGACAGTAACAAAGTTTGTCAATAATTAATCCAGAATTAAATTAAATATTAATTATTAGATTACAATTTATATATTATAATAGAAGTGAAATTAATCTACATTTTCATATTAAAAACTTCACCATTTACCCCAGCAGGACGAATTAGATACTCAAGATTTGAATAAAAACACATATAATTTTATTATTGAAAGAAAAAGAAAAAGAAATTACAAGAAAGTTTTAAAAAAATAAAACACACAAAAGCTAGAAATCCACAAATTTTCAGAGAAAACTATGGAATTTGGGTTGAAGAAATGAGATGCAGAGCACCTCTATTTATAGAGGTGCTCAGCACCTCTTTATAATCAATTGAGTCATGCAAAGATTGCATGATTCAAGGGAAATGACATTCCACCGAAAGGTGGATGTCATTTCCCACCAAAATATATATATATTTCTTCTTGTTTTTGTCTTTAAATATTACACATAACACACTTTGGATTTTTCATCAATTTTGGCCTTAAAAACTTCAAAACTATAAAATCTTGTAAGCTTCAAAGTTGTAGATATTTGAATCTTCTTTCATCTGGAACTACAATCGTCTCAATTCGATATCAGAATAAAAAGTTATGACCAAAATATGAAAATTACGCAGGGCTGGAATTTCCGAATTTGTACACTGATAGAACGCTCTTTTAAGTTTTTGGCTTCCAAAATCCAAATATCACATCTATTTTTCTATTTATGTATCTAAAGTATTATTTCACCTATATAAGAAATAAAAATCACAATAAATATATAAAACAGAAATTTAATTATTATTTTACAAATGTGCTAAATTAATGGGATTAATGAAACTATAAGTGTAAAATGATTAATTTTTCTTTTAATAAATGTGTATTTTTTAGTGTCCATCACACTACAAACCAACTTATTTTTAGTCCCTAGTAATTTAAGTGAAAACTTAAATTTTTTTTTATCCAAGTTAATAATTATTTTCTTTCTTTCTAAATAATCAAATAAGTAAATTTTCCCGTACTTTTTATAATTCCTTCATACACACATAAAATAAAGTATCAATCAATTCATTATACCCATGATATTCACAGGTCTTGTTGAAAATAGAGTAATATTTTTCATAAAGTTATTTCAGAATTCACACCTTTTAGTAATAGTAATTTATTTAAATACAAAATAGTTTTTTTTTTAAAAAAAAATAATAATAATACATCTTTAATTCTTGTAACAAGCTTTGGGCCAGTGACTCCCAAACCACTTGGCTTTAGGGCACTAGATGTTAAGACATGCATACAGACTTAATGATTCAGTTCTCAGATGTTAAAAAGAAGAAGTGTCTAATTTCCTTAAGCTTTCTCTTTAACCCATGTAACGAGCTTTGGGCCAGTGACTCCCAGACTAGTTGGCCTTAGGGTACTAAGTGTTAAAACACCCATTCGAACTTAATTGTTCAAGTTAGAGAGGCTATGAAATCGAACCTATTCAAACACATATATATCTTCTTCTTTTTTACAAACTTAAAATCTACCGTTTTACGCGAACAATCATTGCTTACTGAGGCAAGATGTCATGTTACTAAGTAAAAGCTTGAATATTATTATCATTTTTTTTAAAACTAACTCAAGCTCTTCTGTTTTTACGCCAACAATCATTGCTTTGCTGAGGCAAGATATCCGGTATTATTATTTTTTTGAATAAAATTATAAATTTCACTGTCATTAGGTGTTACCTTCAATAAACTGTGAACTGAATATTATAAAATTTTTACTTATAACCCATGATCATATGTTAATATATATATTGATAATATCTGTCATTTGGGCATATGAAGATCAAATTTAATCAATATTATGGAGAATTCACAAATTTAAACGATTCAAATAAAAGAAACAAAAATAACTTATTACGAACATTGGGATACGTCTCTGGAGTGAAAACTCATTACACTGCCATTTCTGAACAACAATTCCACTTGGTTAGTCAAAAATTTATTATTGGTTTGTGTGTAGTTAATTTTTTATTTAAAAAAAAAAACAAAATCAATTTATTTACACACAAAATAACAATAAAGCAAAAAAATAACATAAGAAATTTTTTTTTAAAGAAAAACACAACAATGAAATATAAAAACGAAAACAATCTAGTCAACTATCTCCTCCCCCAACCAAATTGAGACATTATCCACAATGTCTAAATAAAAATAAGTAGAGTTTAGAAGACATCACATGGTTAGTGTGGAATTGACAATTGAATCTACAACACCGTTGCTAAAAAGAAAGGTGTTGATGGTGTTTTCAGGCACTATGACATTTAGAGCAGCACGACGAGGACAGAAGGGTAATTCCCTGACTGGTTGAGATCATAAAAACCGACCCGACCACAACATGTAGAGACCGACCACTTTGGTTCGGATGACCGAGCACTATAAGGTCGGCAGAAACACTCACAGCATAAAAGATTGCCCTGACCGACCTCATGAAGACCGACCAGATGGCGAGACGTGTTCAAGATGACGACACCCTATTCTTGCGGATAAGATAAAACGAGTTATCCTACTCTCACAAGGAAATAAAGTCAGAATCCGAAAAGGAATGAGAAAAGAGAAGGCAATATCAGACTAGGAATCCTTGCAAGGAAAGAAGACTAAAGTTCAACTAGGATTTCTTATGCAAATAGGAGTCTGATTTCTGTGTTATTATAAATAGGAGGGCATAGTATGTGTAAAAGGCATCATAAAAAAAGTGAGTGATCAGAATCATCAAGCTCTGATTTGTAGAAACAAAGAAGAGACCTGAGAAGCGTGTTTGAGTAATAAAAAGTACCATCATGTTCTTGTCCGTGGACGTAGGTCGGATCCAAAATCCACCGAACCACGTTAAATCTCCTTGTTGATTGGTGTGTTTATCTGTCTCTCGCTAAATTTATTTTTGGTCCCCCATAAACCAAACAAATTCACTATTGAAGGAGGATTACCTCGGAGGTGATATTCCCATATTACCGTGAGACCAAAATCCACTGTCAACAGTTGGCGCCGTCTGTGGGGAGTCCTACAAAAAGCAACTCGCGTAGTAAGACAATGGCGGAAGGCGGAAACCAACAATCATCAGGGAGCTCGGCTGCAGATTGGATGGAGAAGATCGAGGAAAACCTTAGAAAAGAAATGGAGGAAAACCAAACTCTGCTAAGAGCCATAGTAGACCGGTTAGAAAAGATAGAGGGAGCACACGACGGAAAATTCGAGGCCGGGACTAGCCGACAAAGGAATGAAATAGCGGAAGGAAAGAGAATTATCGATGTAAGTGAGGACGACAGACCCCGGAGGAGGGATCCCTACAGGGTAAGATCCGTGGTGGTGCAGAGAGATTCCCAGACCGAGGACACATGGGAGGAGGAAGATGACAAATCATCACCAGACTCCTCCTACGATAGCCCTCACAGCACCCGGAGAAGAGGGAAAGAATATACCGAAAAAGTGCGAGAAGACACCGACCCTGAGAAGCGCCACTCTTGAGATAGCAGAAAGAAAAGAAACCACAGGGGGCGGCATGGAACCAAAGACAGCAGCATGAAATCTTGGTTACGGGAGGAGCTGGTCAAATGGGGAGTATACCCCAATGCAAACAGAGGGGATGTCCAGGACGGCAAAGATGAGTCCCCCCTCACAGAAGAAATAAAATCAGAGAAATTCCCAAAAAGATTCAGCATGTCGACCATGACACCATACAAGGGCCATACCGATCCTAAAACCCACATTGAAGGTTTCGTCCTACTAATGGAGGTACAAGGGGTAACAGGGGACGCCATCTGCAAAGTGTTCCCCCTAACTCTGGCCGGACCGGCCATTCTATGGTATAGAAGCCTAGCCCCAAGAAGCATCAGCAGCTTCGCACAACTGAGGAAGTCATTCATACGACACTTCAAGGGGGCTTGTGTCCCCAGAAAAACGATTGGAGAACTAAGGCTTATGAAGCAAGGAGACGATGAACCTTTGAAGATATTTATTGAAAGATACCATAATATGGTACTCGAAGTTGGAGGGTACGAATCCCCCGAGGCCCTGTAAAGCTTGAAGGGAGCATTGAAAGTCGGGAGGCTATGGACCCACCTAATGATCCAAGACACCCCGGACTACGCCACCGCCCTGGAGGTGGCCCGAAAATTCATTTTGTTAGAAAACGAAGAGAAAGTATCCCGAAAAGGGAACACCATTAGAGAAAGAACCACAAGAGAGGGCGCCCCCCGCCGTACAGAAAGAGAATCCAGAAGACCACCACCGAAGCACAAGGAGTTCAAGCCACTGCACCGGGACAATCAAAGAGAGGTCGGCCATGAAAACTGCAATCTACCAACAAAGAATGGCCCGTTTCTACAATAAAAGGATTCGGACACGCACCTTCATCCCAGGCGACCTAGTGCTAGAAAAGTCACCCTAAATACTCGAAAGCCAAAGGAGGGCTCCCTGGGCGCCAAATGGGAAGGGCCCTACAAGGTGGTAAAAGTGGTGAAGCCGGGAGTGTACATCCTAGAGCGACTGGACGGCACAAGATTAAAAAAGCCATGGAACGCTGAGATGTTGAGGAAATACTTCCAGTAAACTTTCCCTTCCTCCTATCTGTTTACGGCAAAAAGGACAGGGATCCAAATACATAAAGCCTCTCCCATAATAACCCCCAGGGAGTTGTAAGAAGGGCAGTATGTCCCCGAGCATAAAAAAAAAAAAACTTTCTTTTTTCCAAGCGCTCTCAAATAAAACTTTACGAAACCATATTAAAAAAAAACTCGGGGACATGCTCACGACAACGATCCAAAGCTAAAGAACACAAAACTCGCAACCGCCCGACCATAGATACCACCACAAAAATGCACAGAGTCACACCAGAATCATCCGACTCCATACAAAAAAAAAAAAGGAGCACAGAGAGCATAGATCTTTGAGAAGCACAACATAAGGAGAAATATACCCTTAATGTTTCAATCGGCTCGGGGCTGGATTACGTTCCGCCGAGGCCTCTTCATTAATCGGCTCGGGGCTGGATTATGTTCCGCCGAGGCCTCTTCATTAATCGGCTCGGGGCTGGATTACGTTCCGCCGAGGCCTCTTCATTAGTCAGCTCGGGGCTGGATCTCGTCCGCCGAGGCCGTTTTCGGCTTGAGGTCGGGTTACGTCCCACCGAGTCCATACTCATTGGACTGGGGACAGAACATTCCCCCAGAACCAAGTATTTCTCTTGGCTCGGGTCCTCAGGGGCATACTCGATGCATATGATCCGTGAGAAGCGTAGCACGGGGAGGGATGATACCCCCGTGACGATTGCTTACTCCAGTGTTACCGAACATAAGGAGGAACATGCCCTTAATGTGTCGAACACTCTTCTGATCCTCACCTACCCGATGTAATGGATCCGTGGGAAAGCATAGCACGGGGGGTGATGACACCCCATGACGATTGCTAGCTCCAGTGATGCCGGAACTAAGGAGGAACATACCATTAGTAGTCCGGACACTCTTTGATCCATTCATCATCCGGATCTGTGAGAGACACAGCACGGGGATGCGTTATGCCCTTGTGGCGTGTGCCTGCTCCAGCGTGGTAAGGAGGAGCCCTCATACAATACACAGGCTCCCCAGTGAACCAACGTGTAGAGGATGTGCCCTTACCATTCAAACGCTCTTCTGATCCGAATCCTGGTTCGCCGGGACACTGAATTGAAAGATTCAGAATTGTGTTTTGGAGACCTCGGGCAGGACGCTGTTTTGAGGCATCCATGTTGTTATTCTTTTGCAAAAAACTTTTTTTTTTTTGGGATAGGTGCTAAGTCACCCCCATTTTTTATTTTCCAGAAACTTGTTTTCGTTTTCCGCCAGTCTGGTAGGGGGACGCCCGTGCCAGATTCGGTAGGGCTTCGAAGGTTGATTCATTTCCCTTCTGAATAAGTCCCAGGGGTTAGTCGGCTCGGGGATGGATTTCGTTCCGCCGAGGCCATTTGATTAGTCGGCTCGGGGCTGGATTTCGTTCCGCCGAGGCCACTTGGTTATTCAGCTCGAGGTCGGGTTACGTCCCCCCGAGTCAAGCTCCTTTGGTTTGGGGAGGTAACATTCCCCCAGAACCCAAGTCTTTCACTCAGCTCGGGGTCGGGTTACGTCCCACCGAGTCAAGCTCCTTTGGTTTGGGGACGTAACATTCCCCCAGGTCCAAGTTCCTTTCACAGCTCGGGGTCGGGGTACGTCCCACCGAGTCAGCCCTTTGGACTGGGGACGTAACATTCCCCCAGGTCCAAGTTCATTTCTCAGCTCGGGGTCGGGGTACGTCCCACCGAGTCAGCCCTTTGGACTGGGGACGTAACATTCCCCCAGGTCCAAGTTCATTTCTCAGCTCGGGGTCGGGGTACATCCCACCGAGTCAGCCCTTTAGACTGGGGACGTAACATTCCCCCAGGTCCAAGTTCCTTTCTCAGCTCGGGGTCGGGGTACGTCCCACCGAGTCAGCCCTTTGGACTGGGGACGTAACATTCCCCCAGGTCCAAGTTCCTTTCTCAGCCCGGGGTCGGGATACGTCCCACCGAGTCAGCCCTTTGGACTGGGGACGTAACATTCCCCCAGGTCCAAGTTCCTTTCTCAGCCCGGGGTCGGGGTACGTCCCACCGAGTCAGCCCTTTGGACTGGGGACGTAACATTCCCCCAGGTCCAAGTTCCTTTCTCAGCCCGGGGTCGGGGTACGTCCCACCGAGTCAGCCCTTTGGACTGGGGACGTAACATTCCCCCAGGTCCAAGTTCCTTTCTCAGCCCGGGGTCGGGATACGTCCCACCGAGTCAGCCCTTTGGACTGGGGACGTAACATTCCCCCAGGTCCAAGTTCCTTTCTCAGCCCGGGGTCGGGATACGTCCCATCGAGTCAGCCCTTTGGACTGGGGACGTAACATTCCCCCAGGTCCAAGTTCCTTTCTCAGCTCGGGGTCGGGGTACGTCCCACCGAGTCAGCCCTTTGGACTGGGGACGTAACATCCCCCAGGTCCAAGTTCCTTTCTCAGCTCGGGGGTGGGTTACGTCCCACCGAGCCAACTCCTTCGATTTGGGGAGGAAACATTCCCCCAGAATCCAAGTCTATCACTCAGCTCGGGGTCGGGTTAGACCCCTCCGGCTCATGCTGACCCCTGAAGGATCTCAAAATTGTTCGGATAACAGGAAAAGAAAAAAAAAGGAGAAAGAGATAAAAAAAAAAAAAAAAAAAAGAGACACGAAAAAATATATATATATATACATATGTCAAAATACAAAAACTTGAAGTTTTTATTACAAGAAGTAAAGTGTACATAGGGCCCCGGTCGGGTTACCCTTTCTCATTCAGCCCGCACAGGGGCATAAATTTCTTCCTCAGCCAGCTCAGACGGCGGAAGAATTGCCTCGACCTCAGGAGGAGGAACAGCTGTTTCATCCTCGGCAGCATGGGAGACCTCTGCTTCAGGGATAAGGGGAGGGATCTCAAGACAGTCCTCGCCAGCGGCAGGAACATCAGGTCGTCCTTCTTGAGAAACGCCAGAAGCCGGAACAACCGAAACCGGGGCGGGATCCATCACCTCATCGGAATGAGGAGGAAGCCACTTTCGGAACTCCTCCTCAGATATATCCCCCTTGCAAAAGCTGATGGCCGCATAAATAGGGTCCATGTTCAGACTTGGCAGTACCATCGGTATTAGATCAGCACAATCACCAACCCCCTCAAGACGGATGGCCTCCTTCTCGGCCTCAAGATCGGCCTCTCTCTCCTCAAGCTCGGCCTCTTTCCTCTCAAGATCATCCCTGGCCCGCGCCATTTGTTCATCATTGGCCTTCAATTTGGTTTCAACACTGGCCACCTTCGCCTTCAAAACGCCAATCTCAGATTGGGCAGCTTTCAAATCCTCCCGAGCATTGTCGGCAAGCTTTCGCTCCAGCGCAGCAGCAGCCTTAAGAGCCTTATTAATTTTGAAATTCTCAATGGCGGTTGCCTCGTGATTCTTTATCACCTCCTCCCGGTCGGCCAGTTTAGCTTCCACTTCTGTAAGACGATTCTGAAGCCTTTGAGCCTGACCACCCTCGGACAACAGACTCAGAAGAAGGTCTTTGTTCTTGGTCATGAGGTAAGTAGCCTGCACAAAAAAAAAAAAAAGTAAGCCAAGATATGGTATGAAGAAGACCGAGAACCGAAGTCAGAAAAAAGAAGAGTAAAACTACCTTTGCCATTTGAGAGCTCATCTCGGTCACCACAGCTTCAGGCGAGATATCCTCATATCTCGAAACCTCCCCCGGGGGAATGACCTCGGCCAATTCATTAAAAGCCGGCACTAGATGTGAGGTGGCCTCCCGGATGCTCTCTCCCAAGTCATCCACCCCGAGGATCACAGAACCCTTTCGCTTCTTAGAGGAGCCCCCAAATGATTTTTTCCCCCGACAGACGTCTTTCTTCTTGCCCGGGACAGGATCCTCCTCCTCCTCTTGAACCAACTATGTCTCCTCTGACCCGAACTGACGCCTCCTCTTCCTAAGAGGCTTCGGCGGACTGACGAGACGAGCAGATCCAGACGACTGCGCACCAGGGGAAGATAGACCCCGAGCAGCCGGCTGAACTTTCCCTTGAGACGCCCTCTCAGCCCCAGCAGGGTCAGGCTGTGCCCGGGAAGTTCCAGCTTCCGCATGACCGGCTTTCTTCATAGTACCAGCCAACTTCTCAGAAACTTTGGCCTCTTCAACATGCCTACAAAAAAAGGGGGGAGAAGGAGTCAGGACCCGAGCATATAACAAGAACATCAAAACATATAAACAAACAGGGAAGCCAACTAAACAGCCAACAAACATCTACCTATTCCGACCCGAGACCTCCGGAGGGACGGTCCGAGTAAGGCCCGACTCAACAAAGGCCGCATCATTACCAACTTCTTCCAGTGGGCAGCATACCCCCGAGCCCAATGTACCCGCCTCCGAACCTGACGAGAAACCTTGGGAGCATCTCGCCAACAAGCTGGGAGGAACCAGAGAAGTTAGAGACCTAAGAACTAAGAACAAAAAAAAAGAGAAAAGAGGGGTATTAAACTCCTAACCTCCCGCCCTGAAGATATCTGGAACCGAGATGTCCTCCTCAAACGATCTCAGAACCCGACCCCAATCCCCAGTAGCCCAGAACCAAAGATCCTTGAAATTCTTGTTAGAGTCGGGAAGTTTCTGGACAAGGTTGGATGAACTATCATAAGCTGAGAGGTAATACCAACCGTAGTGAGTCTTTGGGTTAGACTTCAAACGATATAACCTCTTCACCTCTTCCAAACAAGGTACACCTAAACCTGCCCGGTGCCAAACACCATATATGCCGGCCAGAATCCTCCAACTATTAAGCTCAATTGACAAGGGGCAATCTCCATCTCGGCCAGCATCCAAGCAAAATAACGTTGCATCGGCAGCCGTAGCCCACACTCAAAAAAAGCAGGAAGAAGTGCCACCGAGCCCTCGTCAGGTTGACTAGCACGATCCATCGGGCCGGGAACTTCAAGGGCAATATCTATTGGGATGTCATATCGTTGCCGCAACAGCGTCAGATCATCCTCAGTTATTTTGGAGGGACGGTTCATATCCAGAGCTGACAATCCAAGTTCACCGGGCTCTGGGTCCTTCCGAGGAACCCTCTGATGGTAGGAGTCTTGTTCGATCTCAGAGGGAGTATGGGTAGTGTCAAGGTCTTCTACACTAGGTGCCCCCGAGCCCGAGGAGAGCTCCTCAGCAGGGGGAGTTGAGATTTTAGCAGGCTTTTCAGGGGAGGAACTGTTGTCAGACATCCCTGACACCCAGAGAAACAAAGAAAGAAGGGGAAGTCAGTCTATAGCTAAAAGAAACTACTCACGGTTTCCATGTTAGCTAAAACATATGGTCTCTAAAAGTTTCCTAAAGCAGAGCCCAGCGAACCATAAGTCTTTCCCTAGCAAACACAGATTCATAAACACAAAAGAGGAAGAGGTTGTTCAGAGGACTTACTTGTTCGTCTCGGAAAAAGTAGGAGGTTGTGCAGTACGATTGTGCCCACAACAAAGAGAAAGAAAAAGCTCGCGGTTGAAATTCGAGAACACGGAGTTGGGCGAATCACGGAGATGTTTTCAGGAAGAAGGAGAAATTGCCGAAAAAAGATTAAACAGTGAAAGCCTCGCCTTCTTATAGTCATGGCAAAAGTTGCTCGTGACCGTGGGATCTAAAGGAAGAGCCCGGATGAATGCCAGGTGTCGACTGCAAAAGAGGTCTCCCAAGTTTAAACAGACGGCTGAGATCAGCCCACTGTGAAGACGCCTCTACATGGTCGATTCGTTCCCCCTTTGGCGGGAACCCGACGGATGTTTGACAAGTGTCGAACTTAGAAGAAACCCTAAAGTTGATTTAATAGGCATTTAAGCGGACGTGACTGTTGCGTGTCTCAAGACAAAGCGCTTGAAAAGAGGCAACATAACATTTCTCGACACGGACCGACCTCCAACAGAGCAAATCAGAAACACCTCCTTTATATAGTTCCCGGCACCAACTTGCACGCTTGTTGGAACCGAGAACTAGGGGACAGATGTTGATGGTGTTTTCAGGCACTATGACATTTAGAGCAGCACGACGAGGACAGAAGGGTATTCCATGACTGGTTGAGATCATAAAAACCGACCCGACCACAACATGTAGAGACCGACCACTTTGGTTCGGATGACCGAGCACTATAAGGTCGGCAGAAACACTCACAGCATAAAAGATTGCCCTGACCGACCTCATGAGACCGACCAGATGGCGAGACGTGTTCAAGATGACGACACCCTATTCTTGCGGATAAGATAAAACGAGTTATCCTACTCTCACAAGGAAATAAAGTCAGAATCCGAAAAGGAATAAGAAAAGAGAAGGCAATATCAGACTAGGAATCCTTGCAAGGAAAGAATACTAAAGTTCAACTAGGATTTCTTATGCAAATAGGAGTCTGATTTCTGTGTTATTATAAATAAGAGGGCATAGTATGTGTAAAAGCATCATAAAAAAGTGAGTGATCAGAATCATCAAGCTCTGATTTGTAGAAACAAAGAAGAGACCTGAGAAGCGTGTTTGAGTAATAAAAAGTACCATCATGTTCTTGTCCGTGGACGTAGGTCGAATCCAAAATCCACCGAACCACGTTAAATCTCCTTGTTGATTGGTGTGTTTATCTGTCTCTCGCTAAATTTGCTTTTGGTCCCCCATAAACCAAACAAATTCACTATTGAAGAAGGATTACCTCGGAGGTGATATTCCCATATTACCCTGAGACCAAAATCCACCGTCAACAAAAGGTTACATATTAAAATAATAAAAGGAAACGAAAACAGTAAATGATATATACTGATAGTTGTGATTGTGGCTCACACCTTCCTCTGGTTTTATGTCCAGTAATGGCTTGAATGCCCTTATGGGTCGGGATATGCTTCTCATCCAATTTTCTTATAAATTAACAAACATAGTCTTTTAAAGTCAGATTCTCGAGACTGCATTGTTGTCTTTCTTTTTGAAATTATGTATGTAAGTCTCGAATCAATCTATCAAATACACTAGGATGCGTCTCAAAAGTCAATGATATATTATCTAATGACTCCTTACTCAAGCCATCTCTAATGGGTTTTTTCTTTTCTTCGCGATTATTAGACATCATTCTTAAAGAACGACAACGATTGTTGCACATCCAACGTTCACATTTATAAAAAATACCTAATTGTTTAGCTCTCTGTTTCGTAGCATATGTGTTTTTCTCCAAACCAGGTATGTAAGAGATGAATGAATCAATAAATTTAAGGACTCATGTTTTACCATTTCTTTCTTGTAAATGTTTAATATTTTTTGGCTGGTCGACGTGTCCTGACATTATCTTTGAAATGTATTATGCGTGTCCATTTTAAATTATTAATGTATTTTATATCTTTTAAAGTCCATCTAATTCCATGTTTATGTTCTCTCAATACATTTCACAATTTACCTTCTTGATCGCTTGTCAGGGAAGAAGAAATTACCACATGATATGTTTGTTTATCTTCAAGAAATGTATATTTCAATCCTTCAAGAAAACTCTTTAATTCCAATTTGGGTGTTTCTTCATGTTTCTCTTCTTCAAATGTTCCTAGTTCCTCAAAATTTTATTTCCCTCCATCGTCTTTCAGTACCTATGTAGAATCAAGTAAAGAAAAATCATTATAAAATATCTGAATCTAATTGCGTACTTGATTTAGAAAATTAGTTGTACAAATTTCCGTAGGATTAGATAAACTCCATGAATATAGTCATCCATAATTAGTTCAATTAGTTTCATACTCTCGTTTTCACTGTCATCATCTTATGGTTGTTTACACATGTTAAAAATATTAAGCTCCAGCGTCATATTGCCAAATGAAAAATTCATGATTCCATTCCTACAATTAATTAAAGCATTAGTTGTTGCTAAAAATGGGCGACCGAGTATTACAGGAATTGGTTTATAACTGTATGTTACAAGTTGTGTTTCGAAGACAATAAAATTCATAGGATATATGAATTTATCGACTTGTAATAACACGTCTTCAATAATTCCTTTCGGTACATTGACTTATCTATCGGCAAGTAAACGAGTAGTTGATGTTGGTTTTAACTCCCCAATATTAAGTTGTTGGTAAACCGAAAATGGAAGTAAATTGACACTGGCTCCAAGATCAAGCAAAACATGTTCAATTTTTTGATTTCCAATAATACAAGAAACAGTAGGACAACCAGGGTCTTTGTATTTCAATGTATTATCGGATGAGAGAATGAAACTTACATGTTTAACTAGAAAAACTTTATTTCTTACCTGATGTTTTCTTTTAACAGTGCACAAGTCTTTCAAAAATTTCGCATAAGATGATATATGTTGGATGGCATCTAACAAAAAGATATTGACCTTTACCTGTTTGAATATTTCATATATCTATGGGGAATGATTCAATTTCTTTGTATTTAATGCTTGAGGAAATAGAGGTGTATGAGAAAAATTGTTATCATCAACGATAGGTAATGGTTCATCAACCTCATCCTTACCCTCTGAATCTAATTTATTTTCAACTTTGCAAGGTTCAAGAATAGGTCTGTGGATGACCTTACCACTGTGAAGAGTAATAACATATTTAACTTGGTCTATGTGTTGATTGCCAGAACTACATTCGTGAGGGTTTTGATGACTCTTGGGGTTTGACTGTGGTTGTGCATGAAACTTCAATTTCTCATTAATGGTCAATGCATATGTGATTTTGGAGAAAGTATCTTTCAGATCAATCAACGTTTGCACATATTGGTTATTGATGGTTTCATGTTTCTCAATGAATACATGCAAGATATCCTCAAGAGTTTTCCTAGGTGGTAGGACATATGGTGCATAATTCTAGGAATTTCAGAAATTCTAGTGTACCTAGGGAGGTTGTTGCGATGGTTGTGCTTGGTTATCATTCTTCCAATCGAAGTTTGGATGGTTTCTCCAACCAGAATTGTAGGTTTGGGAGTATGGGTTTAGATTTAGTCTATTGAAAGTGTTTATGGAACTGACTTGGTCATGAAGATATTCTTGCAGGGCTGACAAGGTTGGACAAACTTGTGTGACATGTTCATTTGAATTATAGATTTGACAAATTGAGTTGACATGATCACTCTTCTTCGTTTCTAATGCCTCAACTTTTTTAGCTAGAGATGCATAATTAGTATAAAATGCATGGTCTTCCCTAAGGTTAAACATACCTCTACCAGATGACTGTGGTTTTACATGCGACTCATAAGTGCCAACTGTATCACATTGTTATGCATTATCTGCTATGTGTACTTGGTAATCTAGTGCATCTTCGGGATTTCTTTCCTAAATTCACCATTATAAAATCATTTCCACTACTTGTCTACCTAGGAGTGTTAAACCCTCGTAGAAGTAGGAAACTAGCCTCCATATTTCAAACCCGTGATGTGGATAAATATTCAATATTTCTTTAAATCTCTCATAATATTGGTAAAGTGTTTCTCATGACTCTTGTGTGAAAGTTGTGATTCTCCTCTTAAAGGACTTTGTCATATGAGGGGGAAATAATTTTTTTAGAAATTACTCTTGTAAATCATCTCATGATCGGATGGAACCTGACCTAAGGTTCTGCAGTCAAATTTTAGTTTTATCCTTTAAAGAAGAGGGAAAAATTTTTAATCGAATTATATTCATACTGTAATTTTGGTATGTGCAAGTGTTACATACCTCTTCAAATTCCCTTAAATGCTAATAAGGATTTTCTGATTCTAGACCGTGGAATGTGGGTAAAAGTTAGATGCACCTGATTTAAAATTGAAACGTGATGTATCTGGGGGAAAATAATGCAATATGGTGATCATGTCCCAGTGGAATTCATGAATTGTCCGAGTGTCCTAGGATGATTAAGATCGTCATGCTAAGATTCATTTTCTTCCTCATCAATTGGATTTTCAACTCGGGCAGGTGGGTTTTCATTTTGGTTTTCGACCATTTTGACTGATGATGAATGTGATGAAGATTCTCTATGATTGAGACCAATGTCTCATGCAACTTAAATACAGACTATATGCTAAAATTTAAATATGAAAATGCAATACTTACAAAAAGAAAAATAATAAACAAGTGAAAAAATTAAAATAAATGATAAAAAAAATACAAATATAAATGTAGTAAAAAAATGAGATGCATAAAATAAAAAAAAAAAAATACAACCATTAAATTATTATTCTATCTACTAAATTATACTATCTGGCAACGGCACCAAAAACTCGACACGCTAACAAAGTGATGCTTTACTCCCAAGTATAAGAGTGTCAAAATAATAAAATAAAAATTGAATGACTAGTACTTGACTCGACTTGACTTGGCTCGATAAGTATTTATATGAGCTCAAGCTCGAATTGAAAAATTGAATGGTTCCAAACTCTCAAACTGAATGATTTGGAAACCGAATTGAAATTTGGAAAAAAAATCAAACTAAACCCGAAATATTCACCTAAGAATGTAATCAAGTCTATTGATTGACTCGGTTTGTCTCGATAAGTATTTATATGAGTTCGAGCTCGAATCGAACTCTATATGTGTTGTTTGAATTCGACTCAATATAAAATAAAAAAAAAAAACAAATTTTGAAATTTTGTTCGATTGTCCATCAAAAAATATAAAATGTATAAATTTATACTAAATTTAGATATATAATTAAAATATGTATTAAATATTAGATATTTAATTTTTTTTTTTTATAAAGAAATATTAGATATTTAATTTTATACAAAATGAATAGACGTTTTCTATATTTTAATAATATGTAGATGTGTGGGTAGCTATGATAATTGTGATACACATTTATGAGATTGATAATTTCCAAAAAAAGAAATGTTTATAGTTCCAAGAAAAATGATTGATAATTTCCAAAAAAAGAAATGTTTATAATTCCAAGAAAAACGATTACGTGACGTACTTAAATAACATGATCTATCCAAAAACACGAAATCCAATTCCTTATCTCGAGAAAATCTATAATAATCTAATATTTTTTTGACACATATTAAAATATTAAAAAATAATTTAAATATTAAATATTAAACCATAAATATTATTTATTAATTTATTTGTAACAAAAAATTACTCGTTACCTCCATTATTATCGAATAAATCCAAGTCATCAATGAACAGTTTCTCAAAAAGCGAGTGGAATCCACCCCTTGTCCTGTCCTCGTATTAAACAAAAACTTATGTAAACAAATCTTGCTTGCTACTGTTAGAAATGGGCGAGATGAAGATCATGGGTGTCGTGGGCAGCGGCCAAATGGGCTCTGGAATCGCCCAGCTCGGCGTCATGCACGGCTTGGAAGTGTGGCTCGTGGACACTGACCCAGATGCGTTGGTTAGAGCCACCAAATCCATCTCAAGCTCAATCCAAAAGTTTGTCTCCAAAGGCCAACTCTCTCAGGCAACCTCTGTTCTGTTCTTCTTTTGTTAATTTTGATGAGTTCAGTCTGTAGTAGTATCATATTTTAACTGATTGCTGACTGATGATTTTTGGCCGACTCATAATTTGAATCACATACAAAATAAGTGAACTTGGATTGATATTGGCTTGATTTGTTTCAGATAATTCAACTGAAAGCTATATGTGCATTTATGTATTTGGATTTTTCAGTAGTATAATTATCTTAACTCATTGTTCCATATGTTAAATGGATAGTTGAGATAAAAGATAAAAAAAGTTGAGATGAAATCCCAATTTAACCCAGAGAAAGTAATCGACTTTGAAGCAGAGGAATTAGTTAATAACTTTATGTTAATTTCTTTTTAAGAAAATCTGTGATTTTCAGCCAAACCAGATCGGTCTGGTAGCGATCAGCAAGAAATCGAATGCTTGGCTTCAGATGGAATTTCTTCCTTCCTTCCCTTCTGTTTTTTTTTTTTTTTTTTTTGAGATTATTGTTTGTTGGTATAATGCCTTTCAGTTGGTTGTGGCTGACCCCAAATTTATTAGTTGAAATTTTTGCTGTTTGAAAACATGTTACAGAGCTTTTGCTCCTCAAATAGGGAAAATGTTTTCAGGAATTGCTTGGAAAATCTGAAGTATTTGGTAGTAGCATTTATTTGCATTTTTTAAAGTACACTTATATGTTATCATCCTCTGAATGTTGGTTAATTAAAATTTTAGCTGGTATTCCTGGCCTGCACTACTTGGGAATTTATTGAAATTTTAGAGTGAACAACTTTGTCACCTTTACTTAACAGGCAGTGGGTAATGATGCTCTGAGACGTCTACGGTGTACATCAAATTTGAAAGATCTCCATTCAGCTGATATTATAGTTGAAGCTATTGTGGAGTCTGAAGATGTAAAGAAGAAATTGTTTTCCGAGCTAGATAAAATTACAAAAGCTTCTGCAATCTTGGCTTCTAATACAAGTTCCATATCTATTACTCGTGTAGCATCTGTGACCAGTAGACCACACCAGGTGAGGCTCTGAATATCTGATAACAACACTTAGTTACAAAAGCCGTCAAGATAATTTATTGATTTTTATTAATGTTGAAATATCTTATTTAGTAACATTGGGAGTAGAGTAGATCAGTATTAGTATTGGAATTACATTTGCATCCTTTTCATGAACTATCTTCAAATCTGACTTTTGTACAATTTGGTTGCAATTTTTATAGCACACTGGGATGCATAATATCAAGTTAACGAATGGTGTTGTATGGGTGCATTTCCTTCCTCTTTTTCCTTATTCTAATTGGTTCTTGGTGCCAGTTAACTGGGACTTTACTGAACTATGTTCATTTGCAGTTCATTGTTGATCTTCCAGTCTTCTACCCCACCTTAAACTAAATGTATGAGTTTTTGACAAAAGATTTATCATGTACCCTAAAAGATTTGAATGATGGATGGCTGATTTTTACAGATAGGTTTTTGTGGAGTAATGTTGTCGCCATCACTTTTTCGAATGAGAAACAACGATAGTGCTTTCAATACCAACCATTAAGTGGGTTGAAAATGTAGCGAAAATGGTATCTAATTAAGGAAGGACTCCGAAAGTACCAAACCTGACTCTGGATGAATTTTTTGGCTCACAGTCTTCCAGAGTTTCAACTTACATATGGCGAAGAGTTTCTAGATTCTCATATCAGTGGCTCCTTCCTACCAGGTGCTGAAATTTGTTCACCAAAGGAACAATTGCTGTTCTCTCAATCTACCAATTTGCAGATTGCTAGCTGATCTGTCAAAATCCGCAGAGTTTGAATATTTGAAACACAAATCAAAGATAGATTATGACATTAGGTGTTTTTTTCGCAAAAAATGGAATTTGACAAGCTTTGAAACCTTGATAAAGGAAATCTCACCTAATCTGGGCACTACCACTGGGCTGTGTCTTAATGTAATATCAATAACATACTCATCAACTTTGGTGACTTCTTGGACCTTGTTAACATTTCTGGTTTGTCCTTCTGCTAGTCTGTGCAGATATGTGTGCATTATAGTTCTAGAATATCACATGGTAAAAGGCTCTCTCTCTCTATGTTAAGATATTCAGAAATGGAAACTGTCAAGTCTTGTTTGCAGTTTTGCTTAGATCCGGGTCACCTTAACATCACCTTTCTCTCTTGTTGCCTGCCTTTTCCTTTTACATGGAACTTAAAACTTCAGTTCATTATTGCGTTATGAATTTGATTTCTTGTTTGTGTAAAGCGTTTCACTGCAATTAGATTAACATTTTTCCCAATTTTGAGTCATCAGAATTTAGAATTATCATTAAGTAGAAGAAGATGCAACTGTTGCAGGTGATTGGCATGCATTTTATGAATCCTCCTCCGATAATGAAACTAGTCGAGGTCATACGAGGCGCAGACACATCAGATGAGACATACCATGCAACAAAAGCCTTGGCAGAGAGGTAATGGGATCATATAATAATCACCATTGAACTTGATTTTTTTTTTTACTTGCTTCCTCATTCTTAAACAAAAATTCACCTTCCCACCACCCACTTCACGTGTGCACACGGAGAATACCTGGGAAAGAGGTTCAAGGGCAGGAAAGAGGGTCAAGGGCAGGAATGTCTGTTAACTGTTTATCATATCTTTGTTTGCTATTACACTACTTTGATTGCTGGATTTTCAGGTTTGGCAAGACAGTGGTATGCTCTCAGGATTATGCAGGCTTCATTGTAAATCGAATCTTAATGCCAATGATAAATGAAGCATTTTTCACTCTTTATACTGGAGTGGCAACAAAGGAGGACATTGATGCGGGGATGAAGCTAGGAACAAATCAACCAATGGGTCCTTTACAGCTTGCAGATTTCATTGGGCTAGATGTCTGCTTGTCAATAATGAAAGTTCTTCATGCTGGTCTGGGGGAAAGTAAATATTCTCCCTGTCCTCTTCTCGTGCAGTATGTCGATGCAGGTCGGCTTGGAAAAAAGCGAGGTATTGGAGTTTACGACTACCGGAAAGTACCTGAATCGGTAAAACCAACTCCTCGTCTTTGAAATACTTCATATTCTTAGAACAATATGTTTTTTACAGGATCTCATATTGGGAAAAATTTCATACAATAATAAGCAAAGCGGAAAAGCACAGTGAAACAGCTATTCATAAATTCGGATGTGGTGTACTCTGTTGAATTTTGTTAAATAGCTTTGAGCTATTTTCCAATGGCGAGTAATTTCAGTGTAGAAAAACTTGTGCAATTGATTGCATGAATTGCGAAAGAGAGGTTTCTTACCAGACAACTAAACATGGTTAAAATATGTGAGTGGGGTTCGAACCGCACAACTATTCAATGAGTTTTATCAACTGCACTGGCTGACGTTCAGGTAGATCGTAGAATTCATTAGGGGTGTTCATAGGATCGGGTCGTCTCGCGACCCGACCCGACCCGACCCGATCTGACCGGGTTTATGAATTTGTAAATTCAATTTCAGGTCAATTTGGTCATGGGTTTAGGTCAGAAAACTCGGGTCTGACCCGACTCGATGTAAATAATATTATAATTATAATATATATAGTTTTAATGCTACATTTTTGACAAGAAACAAGTGTAGTTGAAATGACAAAGTATTTACTTAGTCTTTAAATGTTCCCAGGTTCGAATCTACTTGAACAATTCCGAAAATAATAACTTTTCATTTCAACTACACATCTATCTTGTCAAATTTGTATCAATAAAATATATATTATATTTACAACATATTATGTTGACTCGATCAGACCCGCAGTTTTTTGACTCGATCTGCGTGGGTCACCTTCTCAAATTTCGGGTTTCGGGTCGAAAGACTCAAATGACCCAACCCTATCAGGTAATAAAAAATTCGAAAAACCCGACCCAACCCGTGAACGCCCCTAGAATTCATAGTGGCTCGCCGTTGCATTTACTGGATCAAGTTGATTGCAACTTTAGCCATAAAAGTATAACATCTATCCGAAATTACATGGTCTTGCAAGCAGAAATTGGAGGAGCTTGGGGATCCAATATAGCAACCCAAAATCCAGGACAAAATGGGATGAACTTCTGCATATTCAAGGATGAAAAGAAGATAAGAGAAGTGGCAACTTAAATGTCCTCATGTTTAGCTTCAAGTAAGCTAATTCATCCCATTTTTTAAACATATCAATCTATATGAAAATTAAAAGCACTTTTTTCCTTCACCAATTTATGTCCAAGCAGCACAATGAACAAGTTTTCAACTCTCAACTACCGAAAATTATATTATGTGTCGGGTGTATATGTCATCTCTCACAGCAGGCGGGCCCCACACTAATTTCAAATTTATTGCTTGCCAGCTTGGAGAATCTTACTTTATGAGACAGAAATCTAATTGAGCCCCTGAAGTTCAATACAAGTGACCCACAAAAGATAGCCTATTGAGAGTACTTGCTTCATCTTCATCATTGTGTTATAAATCTCGTAAGTAGAATTCATTCTAATAGGTTTGTAAAAAGAAGGTGTCCAAGGCTAATAAACCACTTAACAAATGTGGGATCCTATTCCTAACATTCCATTTTTCTTAGTATCAAAGTCCACAGCAATTCATACCCTTTTTAGGTGCTCACACTAGGTAAAGACCAACTATGGTTTGGGCCAACTTCAGATGACCGACCTATTTTGATATCAATTATTACGAATCCAGTAGATAGATTCCACTCTAAAAAAATCGACTTGTAAAGAGAGAATGATGAATAATTAATAAACCATCGGCTAAGTCCATACTTAGCGAATATAGAATGCTAACACATTGATCATGCATGGACCAGGGTCAGCCCCACAACACCACCCTTCCTGGAAAATAATTGAAATGGAATCCAATGAATAACAAAAATATTGAAAAAGGGCAAAAGAAAAACGAACAACATTATTAGATAAAGAAAGCATATAGAAAGAAACTTCAGAGCTTTAGAGTAATATTGAGGCAATAGCAAAATGAAGTTCTTGTTCCAGTGTCCAGGTTGCTCTTGTTTCTGTTTTGTGAAGCAGAAGGCCAGGAAGCCAAAGATCAAAGATGCCAAGGAAGTGAAGGAAGCAAAGCCAGAAAAGGAAGCCATGGCAGAGTAAAAAAAAAAAAATTCAGCCCCATTAGGCTGAAATTATGCATGGATTTAATATATGTGTCTCTTTTTTTTTTCCCATCCCAAGTTCATTTGAAGACTATTGCATGTTGCTTCTATTTAAAAATGCAATTTATAAAAAGAATAATCTTTGGTAATGCCATTTTCAGTTTTCCCTATGTTGCATACAAATATGTCATTAATTTATCATCTGCAGTGCAAGTTTTGAATGTTATACTGCAGCTTTTTGTTTAACATTTTATGGAAGCTAACTAAGATTTAAATTATTCATTGACATTTTGTTGTTGAAGCTTAGTTGATAATTAAGCTAGGAAGTTAGGGATCATGATTCTGTGCCGAGTTGAGTTTGTGTTAAGTATTGAATCAATTTTCGAGATTTATTTAATGTAGATCCTAGTCCCACATAAATAATCCCAAATTCCCACTTATCTTCTAACTGTTGATCGCACTAGATCCTTATTCGGAAGTTAGAAGCATAGAAATTATTACAGTCAATCTTAGGAGCTTTTCTAGATTAGAGTTTCTTGATCAAGTTCTTGGGGTACTTGGATCCAATGGTAACAGACAATCCTCTAGTACATTATTTCAAAAAATACTTATACGCACGATTTCATTGGGATGAAATTGATGTAAATGAAATAGGATTTTAATGTCCTAACATGGTTTGATGAAGTAATTTTTGGAATCACCGTTATATGGGTGACAGTGATATTACTAACTAATTATGTGGAGTTGTATGAATTATAACTATTATTATTTAATTATTTTTTACTATTTTAATTTAGGTATTTCAATTTTACTTCGAGTTATTAATTTATTTGTGTATTATAGAGTAATTTTGATTTATAACAGGCGTATTCTCCAATACCTACACTTGTGTTCTTGGCATCAAGTCACCCATAAATATGGGGAGTTCAAATATTGAAAAAAATAAATATAAATAAAAAAAATACTTAAAATATGATTGATCTTTTTCATAATACGGCCCATTTGACAACTCTATCTAAAAAATTCGCGATTAGCGTAGGTTCTGACCTTATGCGGAATTAGAAACAATAAACAGGATAAGTCCTGATTACTGTAACTATGGAATCTTAACAAGCAACCACAATAAATAATAAATAAAATATGCTGCAAATATTAAATAAATAACATAAAGTAAAGCAGTAAATAAATCAAACCACAAAAAATCAACACAATAATTTTGGTGACGAAGTGGAAAACTCTTGCGAGTAAAAAACCACTCCGGGTATAGGCTACCACCCGAATCCACTATATAGAGAAAAACTTACAGCGATGGTCAAGACCTATGGTGGCAACTCCACCGACTCAAGTACATCAATACTGCAAGAACTCAAGACAACTCATCAAGCCCGCGACCCACGATTTTCTTCAGAACCTCTGAAGTCTCTGAGTAGATTGTATTACCTTTGAAGCCGGAACTCCAACTACCAAAACTCCTCCTAAAGAACTCTAAAGGATTATGGATTTTGGGTTAAGTTGTGTTGAAGGTTTATCAAAGATGGAATCACACCTTTAACAAAGAAGACAAGAAGATGAAAAGAGTCTTCAAGGTGGATTCAATAAAGGTTGAAAGCTTTGAGAGATTTTGGCTCAAAGGAAAAGTGCTTCAACTAATGGGGATGGCGGCTACATGTTTGTTTATATAGGTAGGGTGAAAAGCTAGGGTTTTGAAGGCTGAAAACGTGTTCAAATCGCAGTCGCGTTTGAACGCATACTAGAACGCTCCACGAACGCGCCCTTTCTGTGAAGACTCGTTCGAACACCAATCGAACGTACAACGAACGGATGCTCTCTGGAATGATCTCGTTCGAACCCAACAAGAACGTGACTCAAACGTTTGCTCTCTGGAATGCTCCCGTTCGAACCCAATAAAGAACGTATCACTAACGCCACACGTTCGAACCCAATAACGAACGCAACACCAACGCCAATCGTTCGAACACTGCAACGAACACACCACGAACGAATGTCTGATGCACAGCAGCCAAAGACCAGTCCAATTGCACAAAGAACTTCACAACAGATTACAACTCAATTGAACTTGTTTTGTCACGGACACATGCCAATAAAAATGGAACTAATAATCTCCCCCTTTGGCATTCCGTGACAAAGCACTACCTAATACAAAGACTACTGTAATATACCCGAAAAGAAAAATAGCAAATTGTCAACCATCAAAACAGTGACTTATTACATTAGGACTCGATCTAATACCTAACCAAGTATTCTTCAAAATAAAGCCACCGCAACAAATAACATGTTTACCTGAAACATCCACAAACAACAAC
>SKCR01008950.1:0-47926 GCA_019454045.1 Zanthoxylum bungeanum | reverse complement strand
TTGGGAAATAAAATATAAATATAAGTAAAACAATTTGACTTCTCTCTAATAACACATACAGTACACGTTTTTGCTGGAGCAAAAACGTAACTCTTCCTATCCCTCTCTTTTCTCTTCTATCTTCACGGTTTCAAGCGATTTCTTCACAAATTTTTCTGTTTCACCGAAATTTTGAGAAGTAAAATGAAGGGGAGAGTAGTGCTAGCACACTCTAGGAGTGATACAAAGGTGATAGGGAAGTGGTTTGTGAGCATGGAAGCTTGAAGCTTGGAGCTTCAATGGTGGTCTTCAATGGCCGCAAAATGGTGAGCACCACAAAGTCCAAACCGCACGCCCACATGCATTTGGAAGCCATTGCCGAGCTTGGAGGGAGCTCAAAAACGCATATTGTTCTTCAAACATCAAAGCCGAAATTCAATGTGAGTTGATTCCGCCCCTCCTTTGATGTGTTCATATGTGATTTTTGTGCAGATTTGTTGATCTTGGGATCTTGATTTGGATCTGATTGAACTCCTACAATAGGGCATTACACATTCGGCCAACTCAAAGATTTTTGGGTTTTTTGTCCAATTCGAAATCCAATCCAATTCGATTCAAATTAACGTCAACCTAATCATTCTAACTCATCAAATGAATAAAAATCAAAAAATCCAAGATCCAAAAAATCAATTGACATTCGGCCAAGGTGTTAATTTTGGGGAAAATAATTCCAAATCATTTTAATTCAAATTAGTCCAACCAAAATGAATTTAACATGTTATAAGCATACTCAAACAAGCAATTTATTCAAATCATGCTCAAATCACATTTACCAAATTTTAAAACTACAAATTTCATGCATGCAACATTAGCTCTTGATGCCATTGAAGGTTATTTCTAAGGTCCCAAGATCAAATCAAGACATGAAATAATGCGTGAATACAACAAACGAAGATAGCGGAATATTTACATTGGTTGGTAGAGTCGATTTGAAGACAAATGAACCCAAAAAACGCACTGCCATGTAAGCCTACTGCATGCCAGTCACTGCCTACAAAAACAGAAAATTGACGGGAAGAAACGGAGCTCCTAGCTTCGTCGGATGGATCCCGTCTCATGGTCGAACCTCCCTACCACTTCGCAAGACTGTAAGTGTGTAGCACTTGAATTTTCACCATGAAAACCCCACTCTTGGCTTCCCTTATTCACGCCCAAACTGGTTCAAAACCAGTGAAGAATAGGCCACACTTGGGCGTGAGAGAGATGAGAGAATTTTGAGAGAAAAAATGTGTTTTTTGTAATTAATTTTGTACCAAAAATCAATTATATTTATGCCATAATATTCATTAAATTAATAATAATTATGACAAAATCATGCAATGGCTTAGAGTGTCAAACACTCAATTTCCATGCAATAACATTGAGTGAATTGTACACTATCTACATGCAATGCATTAGAATGACATGTGTCATGTGGGCCCCACACGTTTCCAAATGAAAGTGGGCCCATGTGCACCTCACGCGTTCGGGTTCGATATTTCCGAAAATACCGAGCTTACGTCGCGACGTTAATTCAATCGAATAATTGCGGCTAGCGAAATATTATTTACGTAGCTAACGAATTAATTCTAAATTAACTCGTTTGCCCGAATTAAAATCTAATTTTAATTCAGAGTCGAAATCTAATTTCGTCTAATATATCGATATATTAATACATCGATTAATTCCGAATTAATCGTTCTCTTTCTTAGACGACATTTTATCCCGGATAAAACATCTCCGTTATTAATCCTAGATTAATTTTCTCTCTCTCTTCTTTATAATCCCAGATTATTCAAGAGTGCGAGTTGTGCGTCATCGGTGGATTATCGGGAAGCGACCCATGAGATCCCCGGATAATCTGGCAGTAAATACGGTCGTCGGAGTATCCGAATCACGACTACCAAGTACTACGTTCTACCGATTTACGAGGACAAGGTCGACTCCTAGCAAAGCACCAAGTCTACCCAATTCTCCGGACATATCCATTTAAGAATATTAAGATCTGTATCAAGCGTAGTATACTAATGTATTGTGCATATCGGCCCAGTATCGGATAATCACGTGCTAGGGTTGGGGCTGGATAAGTGTCTGCCCCGTCCGAAACACATATCGGATGTCTGGTAACTAGTCTCTATAATCGGATATTCATGACCTGGTCATAATATCACGATTGGATGCGCATCACTTAAGAGCACTAATACCGTATCCTGCGTGACATCATCTCCATTATGACTGGAGTAGCGTACTTCCGTTTGACATCACATCCAATACACTACGACTCTCTGATAAACCCAGAAGAGGTGAACACAGAACCAGTTAAGATCCCCCAACCACCAAAACCAAAGTTTACCGATTGTCGTAAGTATTAGCGATGTAAGTCTCAGGTAAGACTATAACACACCTACCTTGATTTCGGCCTCCCATAGACACCTAGTCATAATACCAATGGGATTCCGAAGGGTCTATCCAGAGCGAAGCTGTTTCTAGTACCATCGGTGAAACACGACCTCCTATCGCACTTGCACAAGTATCCAATACTTATATATATGAGAACTATGCCGTTGTGCCCTCACAACGTGCACAAGTGCAATACTAGCCTATTCCGCATTATCGATGTCCAGTCTCGATAATACTACGGCTAGGGATATTTAATGATTAATCCTTCGTGGACTGATACTGTCTCATATCATCTCAATCCAGGAACTAATCATAGGGACCTCTCTTCATTTATATATCTATGGTGATCTAATCACAAAATGACGAGAGTGCAATTTCCTTGTTACATAGTTAATTTGCTACAACAACACAATGATCTGTGCAAATAGTGACGCTATGGGTCATATTATCCAACATATTGATTGTCGCAAGTATTAGCGGTGCAAGTCTCAGGTTAAGACCAAATGCACCTACCCTGATTGCAGACTCCCATAGACACATAGTCATACTACTAATGGGATTCCGCGGGGTCTATCCAGAGCGAATCTATTTCCCGTACCATCCGTAAAACACAACCTCCTATCAAACTTGCGTGAGTATCCTATACCCAAATATATGAGAACTATGCCGTCGTGCCCTGACAACGCGCACAAGTGTAATACTAGTCTTTTAAGTATTTATCGATGTCCAATCTCGATAATACTCTGACTAGGGATATTTAATGATTTATCCTTTGTGGACTGATACTGTCTCATATCATTCTCAATCCAGGAACAAATCACAGGGACCTCCTATCATTTATATATCTTGGTGATCTAATCACAAATGATAAGAGTGTAACCTCTTTTGTCACATAGTTAATTTGTACAACAACACCGTGATCTGTACAAATAGTGACGCTATGGGTCATAATTGTCCAACAAGGATATCTTATGTGTATCAAGGGATGGATCCGTCAGTTTGTGTACAGAGCATAGATAGTCCATATATGATTAGTAGTCTATTAAATCTGTGGGCACAGTATACTTCGGAAGTAAGTTCCGAATTTTATTTAGAGATTGCTAATAGATACGTCGACAGGATAATACCAATAGAGATTTGACGTTTACATCTATATCTCTGGTATTATCCGGATCCCTGTGACAGAGGGATTATACGTATGCAATGATCTGGACCTGTATGATTCAGCTAGTTTATCTGTGGTCGTCATAATTTACGGGTGGGTAAATTATGGACACGAAATTGAATTTTGTGACGGATATACCTGAATCTAGAGAGTCTCACTAATGAAATATACTCGTAGAGTACTAGGGCGTCTTTTATAATAATGATGATATTTATAAATCGTTTAAATGTTTAAACGAAAAATACATGCGAACAGGCCGAACCGTCATTTCCTAATTAATGTGTATTTGTATTCAATATATGATATTATTAAATACACATTAATAAAGTGTCAAATAAAGGTATTTGACATATATCATTAATATATGTATTTGAGATATTTAAAGTAAATATAATACATATATTTGAGATATTTGTATTTAATTAATTAATTAATTATTTAATTTTTAAATGATTAATATAATTAAAAAGTATAAATATCTCACCAAATGATAAAGTTAGGAAATATTATTAGTGTAAATGTTGACTTTTGATTATTAATGGAAAAAGGTTATCAAAAGTGTGTGTGATGATGACTTAGATATTTTGTTTTAAATGTTAAAATTGAAAATATCTTTTCCTTTATTTTTACAAAATTCAGCCAACACCATAATTAAATATAAGTGTTATATTTTTATGTTGCTTTATTTGACTTTAAAGAAAATCATAAATGGTTTGATGATGGCTTATACAAGTTGATTAAAGCTTATTGAAAACAAAATAAAAAAATATCTAGATCTTATATATACATCACAATTTCGGCCAAGGCCCATTTTGGGCAAGTATATATTGTTTTGTTTCATTCTTTTAGGGTTAGAAAAGTTCATTAGATACCAAATAAACATAAAAGAAGTTGAGAGGAAAAGCTTGAAGGCTAAAGGAAAAAGCTTGGAAATCTTTGAGTTTTGTAAGTTTTTCTTTAAAGTTTTCAACATGAAAAATGTTTCTAACATGCTTAGCATCATTTGTGTTGCTTTGGTGTTATCTCTTTCTTATAGTTTGTGTTTATTTTGGTTGTCAACTTTGATAAAAGATTGATGCATGTAAGTAAGCTTGAAATGGTTTCAAAGCTTTACTTTTGATTTTTGGAAAATCAAGTTGCCATTATAGAGTTGGTAGGCCACTCCTTGGTGACCTAGAATTGTTCTAGAGTTGTTTCAAAGTGGTGAGGCTAGATTGGTGAAGTATTGAATGGATTAAAGTGTTGGATTTTGTAAATTTGGTGAAATTGACAACTTGATGAAATTGAAAAATTATGGTTCATAACCCACTCCAAATTGGGGATTTTCATATATGTGATGTATTATGGTATGAATATGATGCATGTAAAATTTTAGGTTGATTGGATTTGATCTTGGCATGTTTTGAACTAAAGTGACCAAATTGCAATAATTGAAAATTTTGGGTGGCTCACGACATTAGACTAAAAATTGGGGATTTGTGTGAAATCTGATTTTGATGCATTAGATGTGTTGAAAAATTTTTTTAGAAATGATTTAAAATCATCCAAAATTATATTTGATAATTTTTTGGCTAAAATAATCAATTTACAAAGTTTTGGGGCAATTCGGTAATTACCAAAAAATTGATCTCTTGTGTAATTTTCAAAATTTGATATTGGTAATTAAATAAATAAGTTTATTTAATTGATTTAAGAAAAATTTGAAATCGGAAAATTTGATTTTCCGCGTTTCCGCTGCGTTACCGGTATTCCCCCTTAAAACTCCAACATTAACAGCCAAACTGTTATATTGGGCGGGGGCGAATCATAAACCCCAATAGGCAGAATCTAAGCTAAAATAGCCTCAGGAAGATCCTTGACATGCATTGATGAAATATAAGAACATTCACCTGTTGGATAATATGACCCATAGCGTCACTATTTGCACAGAACATTGTGTTGCTGTAGCAAAATTAACTATGTAAAAAGGAAATTGCCTCTCATCATTTGTGATTAGATCACCATAGATATATAAATGAGAGAGAGGTCCCTATGATTAGTTCCTGGATTGAGATGATATGAGACAGCATCAGTCCACGAAGGATTAATCATTAAATATCCCTAGCCGTAGTATTATCGAGACTGGACATCGATAATGCGGAATAGGCTAGTATTGCACTTGTGCGCGTTGTGAGGGCACAACAGCATAGTTCTCATATATATAAGTATTGGATACTTGTGCAAGTGCGATAGGAGGTCGTGTTTCACCGATGGTACGGGAAACAGCTTCGCTCTGGATAGACCCTTCGGAATCCCATTGGTATTATGACTATGTGTCTATGGGAGGCCGAAATCAAGGTAGGTGTGTATAGTCTTAACCTGAGACTTACATCGCTAATGCTTACGACAATCGATATACTTTAGTTGAGGTCGTCTAGGACTGTAACTGGTTCTGTGTACGCCAATGCCGGGTATATTGAGAATCGTAGTGTATTGGATGTGATGTCAAGACGGAAGTGTCACTCCAGTCATAATGGAGATGATGTCACGCAGGATACGGTATTAGTGCTCTTAAGTGATGCGCATCCAATCGTGATATTATGACCAGGTCATGAATATCCGATTATAGAGACTAGTTACCAGACATCCGATATGTGTTTCGGACGGGGCAGACACTTATCCAGCCCCAGCCCTAGCACGTGATTATCCGATACTGGACCGATATGCACAATACATTAGTATACTACGCTTGATACAGATCTTAATATTCTTAAATGGATATGTCCGGATTAGGTAGACTTGGTGCTTTGCTAGGAGTCGACCTTGTCTCGTAAATCGGTAGAACGTAGTACTTGGTACGTACGTGATTCGGATACTCCGACGACCGTATTTACTGCCAGATTATCCGGGGATCTCATGGGTCGCTTCCCGATAATCCACCGATGACGCACAACTCGCACTCTTGAATAATCTGGGATTATACAGAAGAGAGAGAAAATTAATCTAGGATAATAACGGAGATATTTTATCCGGGATAAAATGTCGTCTAAAGAGAGAGAACGATTAATTTGAATTAATCGATGTATTAATATATTCGATATATTAGACGAAATTAGATTTCGACGCGGAATTAAAATTAGATTTTAATTCGGGCAAACGAGTTAATTTAGAATTAATTCGTTAGCGACGTAAATAATAATTTCGGTAGCCGCAATTATTCGATTGAATTAACGTCGCGACGTAAGCTCAGTATTTCGGAAATATCGAACCCGAACGCGTGAGTGCACGTGGGCCCACTTTCATTTGGAAACGTGTGGGGCCCACATGACACATGTCATTCTAATGCTTGCATGTAGATTGTGTACATTGCACTCAATGTCATTGCATGGAGTTTGAGTGTTTGACACTCTAAGCCATTGCATGTTATGTGTCATAATTTTATTATTAATTTAATGAAAATTATGGCATAAATATAAATTGATTTTTGGTAAATCATTTTAAGATAATACAAAACTTCTTCTCTCTCATTTTTCTCTCTTCTCACTCCCAAAACTGAAACAAACTGTTACTGGTTTGGAACCAATTTTGGCGTGACTTTAGGGAAGCAAAGGTGGATTTTCATGGTGGAAATTCAAGTGCTAGCACACTACAGTCTTGCGAAGGTGGTAGGGAGGTTCACCCATGAGGCGGGATTCATCCGACGGAGTTTGGAGCTTCGTGAGACCCGAAACTGCCAAGACAGTGAGCATGGAGGACTGCTGCAGTGGGCTTACAAGGCAGTGCGTTTTTGGGCATGATTCGTCTTCAAATCGACATAACCGATCAATGTAAGTATTCCGCTATCTTCGTTGGTGTATTCACGCATGTTTTCATGTCTTGTTTGATCTTGGGACCTTAAAAAACCAACAATGGCATCATGAGCTAATGTTGCAAGCATGAAATTTGTAGGGTTAAAATTGGGTAAATGTTTGTTTGAGCATGATTTGAATGAATTGTTGTTTGAGTATGCTTATAACATGTTTAAATTCATTTTGGTTGGACCAATTTGTTGAAAAATGATTTGGAATTATTTTCCCCCAAATTTTCATGTTGGCCGAATGTGTAATTGATTTTGAATCTTGGAATTTTGTTGATTTTTAATTCATTGGATGAGTTAAAATCATGTAGGATGATGTTAATTTGATGTCAATTGGATTGTATTTTGAATTGACAAAAACCCAAATTCCATGTGTTGGCCGAATGGTATATGCCCTAATGTCTTGGTTGGTTTTTTGATTTTGTGACATTGGATGTGTTGAAATCAAATCGGAGGGTGATTTATGTCGATTGTAGTTTCGATTGGATCGAAACCGAATCGGACAAAATCCCTCCTTGGCCGAGAGCATGAAGCATGTAAATGGGTTTGATTTTTCATTATGTGTGTTTGACATGTAATAATGAATTAAGCATGATTAATTGGACTAATTTGGTGTTTCGAAATATTGATTTAGTTGATTCATATAATGCACTTTTGGTAATTAAATTGTGAAAATTGGATTTTTGGATTTAATTATTTGGGCCTAATTTTGGAAATTAGATTTAAATGTTGTAATTGGGCCTTTGGGCTTGATTTATCAAGTTTGGTTTAGGCCAAGTGGATTGGATCCAATTGGGCCAAAACCTTAACCATAAAGCCCATTGCGACTAATGAACCTTTAATGTTTAATTGGGCCTAATGGGCCAAATTGATTTCTAAGGCATTTTGGGTGATTCCACTATTGGGCTTTGGTTGCCGAAGCCCATGCCTAAGAAATTATTGAAGCCCATTGGACTTTAATTAAATTGACGTTGGACGTTAATCGGACTTTGAGTCCGACGCGATTGAATTTGGAATTTAAATCGTAAAGGTTTATTAAATAAAGTGCAATATTTAATTTGGAATTGAATAGTGAATTAGTATTAAATACATGTTAAATTAGATTTAATGATGTAGTTTAATTTAATTCATGAATTCGTACTTTAAGTACTTATTTCGCAAAAACGAGTTTGACTCGAACAAAATCAAATCGTTGTTTGAACATTGGATGATCACTTAATTATCAGATTAATTAATTTGATTAGATTGATTGATAGCATGCTTATGTGTGTGAATACGTGGTTGTGTTGAATGAATAATGTATATCGGATGGATATTAGATGGGGGGGCAATTTAGAAATTGTTGTAATAAATTCGATTTATTAAATTGGACCTGCGTGTCCAGCCTTATCACCTTCTTTCTCTTGTATTCTCTTTCTCACCTATTCCCCTCTATGTATATGAGGTTTCTTTAGAAGTGTAGTGTAACGGGTAGAAGTAGTACAAGTGCTAGCTTGAGTGAGAAAGGGAGAGATTTGATCTAGGATCAATGTGTTAAGATCCATCCGCATATCATTATTATTTTATTTTCATACTCGCTTTATTATGTATTTAGAATGCATGTTTAAGGGTGTATGATGATGAGACCTTAACAAAGATAATTAAATTGGTAGCCAATTTGCACGCGAAAAACCCTCGTAAATATCAAGCGTTTATTTTCCTTCCATTGAGTGATTCTTACTCAAGATCCGAGATTGGCAGGGGTTGTTGGCCAAAGTCAAGCCCTTGTCCGTCAAAGATGTGTTTTAATCACGAGGCTTTGTTCCATATCGGTGTCGTGTCCAAGTTGTGGTTTGTTGGCCAAAGTCAAGACCACTTCTTGTCCATTGACATTGATTACGAAGCTTCCATGTCAATGGGTCCGCGCTTGACTGGGATCACTAGGTTTGTTGTGGCAAAGCCAAGGCCTAGTTGATTCAGAGGAAAAAGTTAGGGTAATATTGGATATATAGGCATATATAAGATATATGTTTAGGACTTGGATGTCCACCTACTGGATCTAGGAGTTGGATGAGATCCAATTGATCTTAGAGATCTACCTAGTTAAATTATCATACAATTTGTTGGCCAAAGTCAGATTGTGTGATATTTAACGGGATCCTAGCCCACTAGGAAACACGGTTTCCCGAGTACTCGACAGAGGGTTAGAGGCTCGACGAAAAATAGTGGGAGGCAAGTATTGAATTGCAACATTCGTTCGAATACTCGCTAAACCGCTCATTTATATTTTACTCGTCATATTAATCAAAAGTATTAGTTGGACTAATATTTTATGTTGTTTTAAATATATATATAGTTGGACTATATACAAACTCATTCATATATAGTTGATTTTATAATTGGATTATAGTAATCAATATAATTGAATTAAATGATAGTTGATTTTATAATTAGATTATAGTAATCAATATTAAAATTATAGTTGATTAAATAATTGGATTATTGTAATCATTATAATAAATAGTACCTTATTAAATTGATTAAATAGTTGGACTATTGAAATCAAGAAAGAATTGAAAAGTTGAATATTTAAAATCATTGGATTAAACTTTAAATGATTTAATTTTCAATTGGGAATTAATAGGTTAATTTATTTGATAAAATAACTTATTATGACTAAGCCCATTATTAAGCAAATAGTAGAGCATAAAGTCTTTGGAAGATTTATGTGATGATGACTTTAGTGCTTAATTAATATACTTATAATAAATCTATCTTTAGATTTAAAAGTATTAAAGTTGCAATTAATTGACTATTCTAGTGGAGAAAAGTCAAAGTTTGCAATTGGGCATGTAGCACAAGGTGCACATTTCGATATTCTAAACCCAAGGCTTGGCCAAAGGTTTGTGAAATATTGAAAAGATAATTGACATATCCCAAAGTGACTACCATTTGGATATGGAAGACACGAAGGAATTAAAGATAGGGCGAGGCTCTAACTTTAAAAATATTTGTCAAAGTTATGTTTACTACTAGTATTGAATTGGATTTTAAATACTTAGTGTGGTACATAATACATATATGTATTGACGTTCAGAATCCGCTGTGAGCTGGATACTGGCTTCAAGCCGAGATTTCTCTGCGAATTGGAAACGGGACGAAAGTCGCTGTTTCGACCGTAGATACCTAAGTTTAGGAACTACCCTTTGGGTATGTACTTAAATTAGGAAATGTTATAATGTAACTAGTTTGACTAGAGACATTATCTCTATATCAGTGTTTAATCCGATGCGGATAAACCTTTATATTCTAGAACACTAAAGTGTTTCATTATATAAAGATGATACTGAGATAAATACATTGGATGTAAATAACAGAATTTATATTTTGAATATAATAAAATCTCAAACATATAAAATGACAAATAAATAGCTCAAATTGATTTGATCAATGGAGACTTATTTGTGGCATTGTTGTCTAGGACACAATTAAACAAGACTCGTATATCCACACTTTTTAAAGTGGGTACTAGGACTGATTTGACTATTCAAATAAGGTCTACGAATCTTTTATTAGGTTAAATACCTAAAATACTATTTACTTGGTAATAGTAAAAGGGCCACCGATCTGTTAGCCCTATTCATGGTGAAGTAAGTGGGCCCATATCTAGCTAGGCTAGATGTGAACATGAATATTTCGTGACCTTAACGGATGTAGCATCACGTTGTGGTTATGTGTTTCTTTTGAAGAACACAGATCGGAAACTTTTGAAGTTTCGACACGAAGAAACAAACAGATCGGCTATAGTGTTATTCCGCCACGGTAAGACCGAATGGAAAATACTTAAGCAGTAAGTTTCATATATAAATGAAAGAGTACGGTGTTCTTTCATGTGAGGACTCCTCCCAGACAACACGTCAGTTAGACGGTGTGTCTGAACTAAAACCGAATTTTGTTGGACATGATAAGGTTTATCACGAGTCGCTCTGAGCTACTATTTCCTTCAACAGGATATGTATTAACAGTGCAAAAATTATTTAGAATAAGGTTCCATATAAATCTGTTTGACAGATATCATATAGGATATGAACAGGGAAGAAACGAGGTTTCTCATTCCTGATAATTTGGGTATGCCAGGCATACGTTTGGATGATACCAAACTAAGGACCCAAATTGGATGTGCCAATATAGGTTATCCTAAGGGAAACCTTAAGTATAGTACTTATAAATCCCACATGAGAACAATGTAATTGTTGCTCACCATGCGGTTTTCCTGAGAGGAATACCGATATGCAGTGGTCAGTGGGAGGATAGTGATACTCGATGAAAATCGGAGTAATACTGTTCAAGGCACGAAGTCCTTAATGGAACACAAATAGTTCATCTATGATGAATCTATACCATTAATCTTCAAATACACAAGAACTCGTAGATCGGATAGAGTCAGAAAACAACCTAGGGTATGGGTTTCTGATCTAACCTCATAAAGATGTCAATCTTATGGAGGTGTACCATCCGACTACGTTATGAGGAAGTGATACGAGGTATCGACTCCCTGTTATGGCAAAGTGCCATGAGTCCGAAATGGATTCCATGTATAACAACTATGTTTGGATACTAGTTGTTGTACCACAAGGCGTTGTGCCTATGGTACATTAAACGTCTTCAAGGAGACATACATGGAAGGCAACATACCAACGTACAAAGCTAGGCTTTTGACGAAAAGGTATCGTTATCAACATTGTGTTAATAACGGTTCAACCTTTTACCTGTTGCCATGGTAAATCCATTTTGAGATGCTTGTTGATAACTGTATATTTCATTTATGAAATATGTCAGTTACAAATCAAAATCGCTTTCCTGAAAAGGAAACCTTTTGGAGGATGTTTACAACATCCTGACGATTTTGTATAACCGACAAACAAGGTTTGCGGGTTATTCGATCCATGTTTGGATCATGCAAGCATAAGGTTCTTGGAACTGACGTTTTGAAATAATCATAATGGTTTATGATTTGACTCAAAACGAAATAATTCTTGTGTATATAAGGAGGTTAGTGGGAGAGCGCACTGACAGTGAAATTCCCATAAAATAATTGGTGAAAGCTTGGCTTTCAAGATATTCTTTCAATAGAAATTCTCCGTAGAATTCTGGGGAGTAACAACCTTTATTCAAGGAATAAAGATCTACTGGGATAGATTTGGAGTTGTTAACACTCTCTGGGAATTGTACATTTAAAATGTACTTGTATTGGTGTCTCATACGCTTCGAGCATATGGAGTCACAATCAGGTCAATCCAAGTGATAGTCACTGGATTGAAGTTAAGAACATCTGTTAGTATCTCAGAGAACTAAAGATGCTATCTTAAACTATGGAGAAGGAGAACTTGAAGTGACTGGGATCACTGCTGCAAGTTTCCAAACATTTAAATACTACGGTACTATAAAGTTTGAATAACGGGACAGTGAGCTGGAAATCTTCCAAGCAAGATAACTGTTGCCGAATAAACAACAAATGCGGATTATTGCTGCAGCTGAGGCAGCAATAGAAGTCTTTTGGGTCGAAAGTAAATCTAATTAGATTAGATATAGTTTCTGTTAGCAGCTGAGCTAGGCGTCAGCACAGGCTAAGGAATTAAAGGTCTCATCGACGATCCAGATATATACTTCTATATCATCTGATTCGTTCGGATCATACATCGTGGCGATGTGATGATCGTATAAATCGCGTCAAACGATAATCGAACAAATCCGCTGACGAAAACTTTTTCTCAGCAATTTGAGCGAACAGTACATAGTTCAGGTGTGGGACACTTGAGTGACTGGCTACGTGCCAAGTGGGAGATTGTTGGATAATATGACCCATAGCGTCACTATTTGCACAGAACATTGTGTTGCTGTAGCAAAATTAACTATGTAAAAAGGAAATTGCACTCTCATCATTTGTGATTAGATCACCATAGATATATAAATGAAGAGAGGTCCCTATGATTAGTTCCTGGATTGAGATGATATGAGACAGCATCAGTCCACGAAGGATTAATCATTAAATATCCCTAGCCGTAGTATTATCGAGGCTGGACATCGATAATGCGGAATAGGCTAGTATTGCACTTGTGCGCGTTGTGAGGGCACAACAGCATAGTTCTCATATATATAAGTATTGGATACTTGTGCAAGTGCGATAGGAGGTCGTGTTTCACACGATGGTACGGGAAACAGCTTCGCTCTGGATAGACCCTTCGGAATCCCATTGGTATTATGATCTATGTGTCTATGGGAGGCCGAAATCAAGGTAGGTGTGTATAGTCTTAACCTGAGACTTACATCGCTAATGCTTACGACAATCGATATACTTTAGTTGAGGTCGTCTAGGACTGTAACTGGTTCTGTGTACGCCAATGCCGGGTATATTGAGAATCGTAGTGTATTGGATGTGATGTCAAGACGGAAGTGTCACTCCAGTCATAATGGAGATGATGTCACGCAGGATACGGTATTAGTGCTCTTAAGTGATGCGCATCCAATCGTGATATTATGACCAGGTCATGAATATCCGATTATAGAGACTAGTTACCAGACATCCGATATGTGTTTCGGACGGGGCAGACACTTATCCAGCCCCAGCCCTAGCACGTGATTATCCGATACTGGACCGATATGCACAATACATTAGTATACTACGCTTGATACAGATCTTAATATTCTTAAATGGATATGTCCGGAGAATTAGGTAGACTTGGTGCTTTGCTAGGAGTCGACCTTGTCTCGTAAATCGGTAGAACGTAGTACTTGGTACGTACGTGATTCGGATACTCCGACGACCGTATTTACTGCCAGATTATCCGGGGATCTCATGGGTCGCTTCCCGATAATCCACCGATGACGCACAACTCGCACTCTTGAATAATCTGGGATTATATAGAAGAGAGAGAAAATTAATCTAGGATTAATAACGGAGATGTTTTTATCCGGGATAAAATGTCGTCTAAAGAGAGAGAACGATTAATTCGGAATTAATCGATGTATTAATATATTCGATATATTAGACGAAATTAGATTTCGACGCGGAATTAAAATTAGATTTTAATTCGGGCAAACGAGTTAATTTAGAATTAATTCGTTAGCGACGTAAATAATAATTTCGGTAGCCGCAATTATTCGATTGAATTAACGTCGCGACGTAAGCTCGGTATTTCGGAAATATCGAACCCGAACGCGTGAGTGCACGTGGGCCCACTTTCATTTGGAAACAGTGTGGGGCCCACATGACACATGTCATTCTAATGCTTTGCATGTAGATTGTGTACATTGCACTCAATGTCATTGCATGGAGTTTGAGTGTTTGACACTCTAAGCCATTGCATGTTATGTGTCATAATTTTATTATTAATTTAATGAAAATTATGGCATAAATATAAATTGATTTTTGGTAAATCATTTTAAGATAATACAAAACTTCTTCTCTCTCATTTTTCTCCTCTTCTCACGCCCAAAACTGAAACATGTTACTGGTTTGGAACCAATTTTGGCGTGGACTTTAGGGAAGCAAAGGGTGGATTTTCATGGTGGAAATTCAAGTGCTAGCACACTACGAGTCTTGCGAAGGTGGTAGGGAGGTTCACCCATGAGGCGGGATTCATCCGACGGAGTTTGGAGCTTCGTTTTGAGACCCGAAACTGCCAAGACAGTGAGCATGGACTGCTGCAGTGGGCTTACAAAGGCAGTGCGTTTTTGGGCATGATTCGTCTTAAAATCGACATAACCGATCAATGTAAGTATTCCACTATCTTCGTTGGTGTATTCACGCATGTTTTCATGTCTTGTTTGATCTTGGGACCTTATAGAAAACCAACATCACCCTCATCCCTCTTACCCTCAGCCTCCACCATAACTACCTCAGACGGATAAACGAGGACAAAAGGAACTACCATAGCCGGTTCCAAACTCTTAGTAGAACACTCACCCAAAATAAAAGCCCTGTCAGTGGTAACATCCTGAATCACATCACCACTCGAACTAACTGGAGTGGTCAAAGTCGCTCTCTTACCTTTCTTCTTCTTAGAGACCGAAATCCAATCACCCTCCTTATCATTAACCGCCTCAACCGCAAGAGCTATACCCGTAGCAGGAGTGGAGGACTTAGGTGTTAGTATCTAAGACATGCCACAATATCTCTAAACATGATTATATGTGTGAATTAATCAAGAAAAATGGCGGAAACACTTACATTGATTTGGAGAAATTCAAAATTTTTCCTTTCGGATGAAGCTCCAAGCAAGTTGTTTGTGTTGTTTAAGCCTTGGGTGAGTTTCCCTACACCTCAAATGACTCCCCAAGTGCTAGGTTTGAGAAATTTTTGAAGAAAAAATTTTCTTCCAAGTGAGAGAGGAATTCGGCAATTTGAGAGGAACAAGAGATATGAGTGAATAGTTTTCAAAACTTTGGTTGTTGTGTGTTTAAATGAGTTAATAAATTTTGCTAACTACTTCCATCAAATAAAGACATTTGATGTAAGTCAAGTGGTCCCACCACTTTTAAATTCAAAATTTAAGTTGGCTTCTCCAACACACAGCTAAACTTGGGCCCGGGTTCGTTTAATCCGATTAAACGAATTTGTCGTCGTTACATAATAAAATCCAATTTAATTAAATAATTATGCCTCACAAAATTATTACGATAGTCACTTACGAATTAATTCTAAATTAATTTGTTCGCCTGAATTAAAATCCAATTTTAATTTCGTATTGAAATCCGATTTCAATTAATATATCCGATATATTATTTTAGCCCAAAATAAATAAATTAGATAGAAAAATCCAATTTAACTATTAAATTTATTTTATCGATTAATTCGAAATTAATCACGTTGTCTCTTCTATATGAATTTAATCCTACATTAATTTTCTCTCTCAAAATTAATCCCAGATTAATTGTATTCGAGTCAAATGTCATTGGTGAATCTTTGGGAAGTGACCCAAGAGATTCATGGATATGTTGGCAGTAAATACGGTTGTCAGACTATCCGAACACCTACGTACCCCGTACCACGTTCTCACCGATTTACAAGACACGGTTGGCTTCTAGCAAAACACCGTGCCTACACAATTCTCCAAAAATATTCGCCGAGGAATATAATATTTATCAGGCGTAGTAATACTAAGTAATATGTAATACGATCCAGTATCGGATGTTACATGCTAGGCCTAGTGCTGGCTCTAGGTCTGCCCCGTACGAAACATATATCAGATCCTGAGTAATTAGTCTCTGTAATCGGAAAGTCATGACCTGGTCATACTATCCCGATAGCTGCAGTTTTTAAGAGTACTAGTTATGTATCCTGTGTGACCATCATCTCCATATGAATGAAGTGATACTCTCATCTTGACATCACATCCAATACATTACGATTCTTAGTAAACCCAATACAGGCGTACACAGAACTTATTAAAGCTCCAGACGACCAATACCAAAGTAAACCAAGTAATAGCGACGTAAGTCTCAGGTTAAAGATCACATACACCTACCCTCATTTGGATTCCCATAGACACATAGTCATACTACCAATAGGATTCCGAGTGGGTCTATCCAGAGTGAACTGTTCCCGGTCCAATGGCTAACAGAACCTCTTATTACACTTGCATAAGTATCCAATACCTAAATATATGAGAACTATACCATTAAGCTTCCATAACACGCACAAGTGTAATACTAGTCTATTTCTCATTATCAATGTCCAGTCTTGAAAATACTTTGACTAGAGATATTTAATGATTAAATCGTTCGTGGATTAATACTGTCTCATATCTTACTAATCCGATTTAATCATATGGACTTTTATCATTAATATATATCCAAGTAATCCAATTACAATAAAGATAAAATAGCAATTTCCTTTTGTCACATAGTTAATTTGTACAAAAACACAATGTTCTTTACAAAAAGTGATGCTATGGGTCATAATTGTCCAACAATCTCCTACTTGGCCTATAGCCAATCACTCAAGTATCTAACACGTGAACTATGTACATGTCGCTCAAACTTTTGCTGAGATATAGCCTTCGTCAGCGGATCTGCAATGTTATCATCTGATGCAATCTTTTCGATCTTCACATCGCCACGATGTATGATCTCACAAATCAGATGAAAATGTCGAAGTAAATGCTTGGATCATTGATGAGATCATTGTTCCTTAGCCTGTGCGATAGCACCAGTATTGTCACAATACAAAGGTACGGGCTCAGCTGCTAACGAAACTACTCCTAATCCAATTAGTAATTTACGAATCCAAACTGCTTCTTTTGTTGCCTCAGCTGCATCAATATATTCCGCTTCTGTTGTTGAATCAGCAATAGTTTATTGCTTGGAAGATTTCCAACTCATTGCTCAGTTTTTCAAACAAAATATATACCCTGATTGGGACTTACAGTCGGCTTTGTCAGTTTGGAAACTTACATCGGCAAACCCAGTCACCTTAAGTTCTCATTCCCCATAGACTAAGAAAGCATCTTTAGTTCGTCTAAGATACTTAAGGATGTTCTTTACAACAATCCAGTGACCATCACCTGGATCGGCATGATAACGACTGCACATGCTCAAAGCATATGAGACATCAGGTCGCGTACATATCATGGCGTACATGATCGATCTAACTGCTGAAGCATATGGGATCCGAATCATTGCATCTCTCTCATCTTGAGTTTTAGGACACATATCCTTCGATACAAAGACGCCATGTGACACCGAAAGCAGTCCCCTCTTGGACTAATCCATGTTGAATCTCTTTAACAATTTGTCAATGTACGAGCTCTGGGAGAGTGCCAACAGCTTTCTAGATCTATCCTGGTAGATCCTTATTCCTAGAATAAAGGCTACCTCTCCCAGGTCTTTCATGGAGAATTTTAATGAAAGCCAAGCTTTCACCGATTGTAGCATGGGAATGTCATTGCCAAGAAGTAATACATCATCAACGTATAGGACATTGAATGTCAGTGCACTCCCACTAACCTTCTTATAAACAGAAGAATCATCTTCATTTTGAATGAAACCATATTCTTTTATGATATCATCAAAACGTCGATTCCAAGAACGCAATGTTTGCTTTAATCCATAAATGGATCAGTTTAACTTGTAAACCTTGTTTGCATGTCTTGGTACGATAAAACCATTAGGTTGTTGCATATAAACATCCTCCAAAAGGCTTCCGTTAAGGAAAGCGGTTTTGACATCCATCTGCCATATTTCATAATCGAAATATGCAGCAATAGCAAGCATTATCCGAATGGATTTAATAATGGCAACGGGTGAAAAGGTCTCGTCGTAATCGACACTATGTCGTTGACGATAACCTTTAGCTACAAGCCTAGCTTTGTATGTTTGTATGTTGCCTTCCATGTATGTCTACATGAGGTGAGATCAGAAACCCATACCTCTCCGGTTGTTTTCTGACTCTCTCCGACTTACGCGGTTCTTATGTATTAGAAGATTATAGAACAGTCTCATCCCTGATGGACTATTCGTGTTCCGTGAGGGGGTCGGTGCCAGGAATAATATCACTCTGATTTTCATTGAGTTATACTTTCCTCCCACTTACCACTGCATTCATGAATTCCTTTTCGAGGAAAACTGCACGAAGAGCAACAAATATTTTGTTCTCTTGTGGGTTGTAGAAATAATATCCTTTCGTTTCCTTAGGATAACCTACAAATAGGCACTTATCCGATTTGGGTTCTAGTTTGGTACTATCCAAATGTTTAACATATACCCAGCATCCTCAAATCTTGAGGAATGAGAAACCCGGTTTCTTTCCTGTCCATATTTCATATGGAGTCTGTTCAACAGACTTTGACGAAACCTTATTCAAAATAAGTATTGCACTGTTTAATGCATATCCCCAGAAGGAAATTGGTAGCTCTGTGTGACTCATCATTGACCTTACCATGTCTAACAAAGTTCGGTTTCTCCGTTCAGACACACCGTTCAATTGAGGTGTTCCAGGAGGAGTCCACTGTGAAATAATACCATATTCTTTCAAGTAATCTTTAAACTCATTGCTTAAGTATTCTCCACCATAGTCCGACCGCAATGTTTTAATACTTTTGCCAGTCTATTTTTCTACTTCCTGTCGAAACTCTTTGAATTTCTCAAAAGTTTCAGACTTGTGTTTCATAAGATACACATAACCATAACACGATGCATCATTCTTAAAGGTTACAAAGTATTCATATCCACCTTTAGCCTGGATAGACATGGGCCCACATACGTCACTAAGAACGAGGTCTAACAGCTCGGTGGCACATGTGTACCACTAAAAGGTGTTTTAGGTATTTTGCCTAACAAACAAGATTCACAGACATCATATGAATTAGGATCAAATCCGTCCAAGCATCCATTCTTTGAAAGTGTGGATATACGAGTTTTGTTTATGTGTCACAAACAACAATGCCATAAATAAGTATCATCTGTTTTACTCAATTTGAGCTTTTTGTTTGTCATGTTATATGTTAGATTCGTTTATATTCAAAATATAAAGACCATTATTCACATCTGCTGTACATATCTCAATATCATCTTTATAAAAAAAACATACAATGTTCCTAAATACAAATGTATACCCGCATCGGGTTAAACTAGATATAGAGATAATATTCCTAGTCAAACTAGGTACAAAATAATAGTCCCCTAATGTAAGTACATGCCCTGAGGACATGTTCAAAACATAGGTGCCAACGGCCAAAACAACGACTTTCGTCCCATTTCCGACTCGCAGCTCGATCTCCCCTGAAGCCAGTCTTCTGCTATTCTGTAGATCTTGCACATCAGTACATATGTGAGTACCACATCCAGTATCAAAAATCCAATTTTTAAAACTAGTAGTGGATATGTTTATTTCAATAACAAACATACCTGAACCCGGAGCCTTGCCTGTCTTCGCTTCCTTCAAGTCCACCTGGAACTTACGGCAGTCACACTTCCAGTGACCGCGTTTTCCACAATGTAGGCAGACATCTTAGGATTCGTCCTTTGTCTTTCCAGAAGACTGTGACGATTGAGCCTTGCCATTTTTCTTCTTCTTATTCACACCCCTAGAAGCCTTCGACCAAGCCTTGGCCTTCTTGGATGTCGAAGTAAGATGCGCCTAACGCTTCTTACCTTACAGAAGCTCTGGCTCTACCTATTTCAACATAGCCATTAACTCTCCAAGAGTTTTCTCTTGGTTCATCATATTATAGTTCATGATGAACCCACCCCAGCAGTCGGGCAGAGACTTTAAGATCAAATCTATGGAAGTCTCGGCCTCGAAGGTAATGAACAGCTGACCCAGCTGTTCGATGTTAGCAATCATCTGTGACACGTAGTGTTCGACATATGTACCCTCTGACATACGAGAGTGAAAGAGCTTCTTTTGCAAATCATACTTCTGAGATCTAAGATTAGATAAGTGAAGATCCTTCAACTTCAACATCATCGCATAAAGATCCAATCATTTGTTTGTAGGACAATTATGACCCATAACATCACTATTTGTACAGATCATGGTGTTGTTGTACAAATTAACTATGTGACAAAGGAAATTGTTCTTTTATCATTTGTAATTGGATTACCAAGATATATAAATGATAAAAGGTCCTTATGATTAGTACCAGATTGAGATGATATGAGACAGTATCAATCCACGAAGGTTTAATCATTAAAACATCCATAGTCGTAGTATTATCGAGATTGGACATCGATAATGTGGAATAGACTAGTATTACACTTGTGCGCGTTGTGGGAGCATAACGGCATAGTTCTCATATATTTGGGTATTGGATACTCATGTAAGTGTAGTAGGAGGTTGTGTTTTACCGATGGTACGGAAAACAGCTTCGCTCTGGATAGACCCCTCGGAATTCCATTGGTAGTATGACTGTGTGTCTATGGAAGTCTGAATCAGGGTAGGTGTATTTGGTCTTAACCTGAGACTTGCACCGCTAATACTTGCGACAATCAATATACTTTAGTTTTGGTCGTCCAGGGCTTTAACCGGTTCTGCGTACGCCTCTTCTGGGTATATTGAGAATTGTAGTGTATTGGGTGTGATGTCGAGATGGAAGTATCACTCCAGTCATAGTGGAGATGATGATCACGTAGGATACGGAACTCGTTCTCTTATACGCTACAGCTATCGGGATATTATGGCTAGGTCATGTTTATCCGATTATAGAGACTAGTTACCTGAGATCCGATATGTGCTTCGTACGGGGCAGACACAATTCCAGCCCCAGGCCTAGCACGTGACATCCGATACTGGATCGTAATACGCAATACTATGTATACTTCGTCTGATATAGATAACATATTCCTTTAAGAATATTTCTAGAGAATTTGGTAGGCACGGTACTTTGCTAGAAGCCAATCATGTCTTGTAAAACGGTAAAAACGTAGTACTAGGTACATATTCTTTTATTGATTTTGGAAATCAAAACCAACTAACACATTTCTTCTTCTTCTCTCCACTCTCTCGGCCTTGGGCCATTTTCTTCTCCAAAAATCTGCAATTGCCGAGAACAATGAGAAGCAAAGGGAAAGATTTGCGGCAAATTTTTCCGGAGTGCTAGCACACATTAGGAGTCTTCCGTAGGTGATAGGGAAACCCACCCGTAGGCATGGAATGCACACCTAAGCTTGGAGATTGACCGAGCAAATGGAGCACAAAAAGGGGAGCAAAGCCGTGAGCCTTCGTAGATGAAAGCTTGAAGATTTTTGTTGTTCCTCGCATCGCAAAAGCCGATCAATGTAAGTATGATTCCGCCATACCTCTTTGAGTATTCACATATGTTTCATTGCTTGAAATCGATCTTGGGACTAACCTAGAAACCCAACAATGGTATCAGAGCAATTTTGAGCATGAAATATACTTAGGGTAAAATTTGGGTAAATTGAATTTGAGCATGTTTTGACTAAATTACTTGTTTGAGCATGCTTGTATATGGATGACTTGGAGTTGTTTGTGATCAATTTTTCCCAAAAATGCTAGGCTTGGCCGAAACATAAGACTACCATAATGTCATGGTGATTTTGTGTTTTTGATCATTGGATGAGTTGAAATCAGTTGGGTAATGTTGATTTAGGATTTAATTAGATTAAAACCGAATCGGACAAAGAAATCCCCAAATTACCGCGACTTGTAAGCATGAAAATGATTGATTTTTTGATTCAATTGTGTTGGACATTAGTTAATGATGATTAGCATAATTAATTGAGTAAATTGGTGTTTTGGAAATATTAATTTGGTTAATTAATCATGCATATACACTTTGAATTAATTAAATTGTGATATTGGAATGTTGTGATTTAACTAATTGTGCTTAATTTGGAATTGGGCTTATAAAGTTGTATTTGGGCTTAATGGGCTTGGTTGGGCCAAGTTTGGTTTAGGTTAATTGGTTGGATCCGATTGGGCCCTAAACCATATCCATAAAGTCCAAATATACTTAAATGGGCCTTTAATATTTTAATTGGGCCTAATGGGCGTAAATTGGTTTCTTAGCAAATAAGGGTGATTACTTAAATGGGCTTTGGTATTTGGGTTTGACCCATGTTGACCAAAGTCCAAGCCTTTAGAAATTAATTGAAAGCCCATTGGACTTTAATTAAAATGACATTAGATGTTAAATAGGCTTTGAGGCTCGTAAAGATTAGATTTAGAATCTAAGTCGTAAAGGCACATTAAAAAGTGTAGTTATTTAATTTAGAATGAATATAGAATTAGTATTAACTAAAAATTAAATTGGATTTAATATTGTAGTTTAATATAATTCAAGAATTCGTACTTTGAGTACTTATTCGCAAAACGAGTTTGACTCGCGCAAAATCAAATCGTTGTTTGAACATTGGATGGTCATTAATTTCATATTAATTTATTGGATTAGATTGATTGATAACATGTTTTGTGTGAATACATGGATGCGATGTATGAATAATGCATATCGGATGGATATTAGATGGGTGAGGGCAATTTTGGAAATTGTTGTAATAAATTTAGAATTTTTTAAATTGACCTGCGTGTCCAGCCTATTACCTCTTGACTCTTTGTATTTCTCTTCTCACCTATTCCCCTCAATGTAAATGAGGTTTCTTTAGAAGTGTTATGTAATTGGGTAGAAGTAAGATTTGTGCTAGCGGGCGAGAGGAAATGGAGAGATTTGTTCTATGAACAATGTGTTTTAAATATCCATCCGCTTATCATTATTAAATTTATTTACGCGCCTTATTATCTTTTTTAGAATGCATGTTTAAGGGTATATGATGAGACCATAACAAAGATAATTAATTGGTTGCCAATTACGTGAAAAACCCTCAACATATATCAAGCATTTTTCCTTCCATTGAGTGATTCATTCTCAAGATCCAAGATTGGCACTGGTTTGTTGGCCAAAGTCAAGGCCTTTGTCCATCGCGGATGTGTTTGAATCATGAAGGCTTTGTTCCATATCGCATGTCTTGTCCAAATTGTGATTTGTTGGCCAAAGTCAAGATCACTTTTTGTCCATCGACATCGATTACGTAGCTTTCCAAAGTCAATGGGTCCCGCTTAACTGGAATCATTAAGTTTGTTGTGCCAAAGCCAAGGCTTAATTGATTCAGAGTAAAAAGGTTAGGGAATATATTGGATATATTGGCATATATACGATATATGTTTCGGACTTGGATGTCCACCAACTGGATCTAGGAATTGGATGAGATCCATTGATCTTAGAGATCTACCTAGTTAAATATCATACAATTTGTTGGCCAAAGTCAAGGTTGTGTGTTATTTAACGGGATCCTAGCCCACTAGAAAACAAGGTTTCCCGAGTACTCAACAGAGGGTTAGAGGCTCGTTGAAAAATAGTGGAATTGTAGGCACTGTATTTTTGCATATAAGCCCGATGATGAGTCTCGTATGGAGACACTATCTCTTTAGTTGTGAAAGCCGCGGGAAACGGACGTTGGAAGGGTAAAGTTGGAAATTAGCATTTTGTCAGATTTAACTCGCTTGTTTCGCTTCGGGTTCGCTTGTTGGGCCTCCGTTTTTAAACACACCAAGCCCAATCCAAAATAATTAAAACATTTAAAATGCATGTCACAAATTAAATTAAAACCAATTAAATTAAACTTAAATTAAAATAAATCACATTCACAAATTAAATTAAACTTAAAATAAATTAAATTAAAACACATGTCACAAATTAAATCACATTCCTAAATTAAATTAATCCCTTTCCTAAAATACATAAATCACTTCCCCAAATCAAAGGATTTCCTTATCACATACTAATTAAAAGATATCTCCTTAATTACACAAATCCTTCTCCTTCTCAAATAAGGAAAGCCCCTATCCCTTTGCCTATAAAAAGAACCCTCAACCCTACTTTTCAAACCCTGGCTGACTCATTCTCACGAGAGACACAAAAGAAAATAACCCTCAGCTCATTCGGCCGATCCCCTCTCATCAACCTTCTCTCACCTCTCTTCACAAGCAATTCACGTCAACAACCCCTAGCACTAAACAAACAAAACCCTTAAATTGCCGCTTCAATAAACCAATTACGCACATAAACCCACTCCATGCCACATGCCCCTTCTGCCTCATGCCACCAGCCAAACAAACGGAGAACAAACCTTTCAATTCAGCCGAAAAAAACGCACTTTGCCCTCACAAAACAACGCCACATGCCCCCCAATTTCACTCAACTTTACGCACAAGTCTCTCGCCACTTAACCTGCCACCACTGCCTGCCTGCTTCACGTGAAAAACGCCACACTGCCCCTGTTTTTTCCCTTCACGCCACAGCAACTGTCGTCCACCCACGCATCAATCAACAGCCCAGATTCACGCTTACAAATAATCCATTCAACAAGCAACATTCCCAAAAAACGCTTACACCTATAAGCAGCTACTTCAACAAGCATACACACATCACTTTCAAAGCCCTAATTCACGCCAAAACAAACATCAAACACAGTCCCTAATCCATGCAAAATAGCCTTAAACGCAGCCCCCCACTGCACATCAAAACAGTCACAAAAAACGCTCTTCACTGCCCCTAAAACTGCCGCACATCACAGCCTTTTACTGCCAGTTTTTGCCGCTAGTTTAGCCCTCCAAACAGTCCAGAAAACAATTAAAAACTGAATAAAGTCCCCTCTTAAAGCCCTTAAAAAACTGCACCCATTGGCCATCAAATTCGCCCAAAACAGTCCCCAAAACGACCAAAACAGTGACCTGAAACGCAGCAGCAAAACAGCAGCGAAACAGAGTAAAAACAGCAGCCCGAATAGCAAAACAGCGAGGAAAGACATTGAGTTGGTGAACCAAAAGAGTTGCGGATCATTCACCCTTCCAACGGACGTGTAGCGCCATTTCTTGAGACGAAAAAAGAGGTTAGACCTGAGGGCACCCTTTTATTTATTATATTTTGTTTATTTTATTTATTTTAGAAATATTATCGCATGAGAGTCGTTTGAAGCATGATGTGATTGTTGGATGAGCGGAATATGTGTTCCCTTTTGTGGTATATAGGATGGAAACCCTGACGTAAATTCCGTAGCCGAATCCGAATGGACGGTAGTACGGTTTGTACTCGGGATACAACGCCACGTACCAATTAAGAGACACGTATTTCGTCTCATCCAAACTTGTGTTTGAGCATGTTGTAGTTCGTAGGTTATTTATTTGTCATTAAAGCATGATTAGGTTGTTAGCATGTTATTTGTCTTGAGCATGATTTTGTCGATAAAAGGTTATTTCTTTATGCATGATTAGGTTTTTTTTACATTAGGGATTTAATATATTTATGCTTAGATTCTTATTTATTTTCCGCATTAGATAATTGAGCATGCTTGTGTGATGATTGTATGTTATTGCGTGTTTGCCGTTATGACAACTTACTTTGAAGTATGCGAACTTAGATATAGGTTCTCATTGTTATTATTATGCATGTGGACTTAGGCGTAGATTCCCTTGAGCATGAATGTTGAATGGATTCGGTTAGTTTATTGCACAAATCATATCATCACAAGTGACATAAGTTAGAGACCATTCCGAACCCAACGGTTTGAGGTCTTCCCTTGCGAGGGGTGAGTGTGGCCTTACATCTTTGTCTCGGTTCACACCGGGTGGCGACTCCATGTTAATTTCGTACTCCCAACTAGGCCGCGAGCCTATAACATCGTCGTGAAGTTCTGTGTCCTACAGTCTGGCGACTCCACTGGGGATTTAGAGAATTTGCCCCGAAATAATGTCTTGTAGTGATTGTAATTTGTGCTTTAGTTAACTGTGTCTACCGTAGGTTGAAAGGGGTTTAATCAAATGCACTTTTAAGGCTAGGTAATGGTTTGGTGTCTTCCTTCATTCACTACCTTTCTATAAGGAAAAGCTGTGAAAGCACCTACACAATCATGTATTAGTAGTCTACCGTGATGGACTAATTTGGAGGACTCGTTGTTTATTCCTGTCACCAAGCGATAAGAGCCTAAGGGGCTAGGTTACTTAAGAGAGCCTCGCTCCACCCTCCCTTTGGGGAATCTACAACGGGAAATCCATTTGACAGTCAGTCACACACCATAACTCGTTGGCACGTAACTTAAGGTATAAAAAAGTTGCGCTCACTTGGTCACTCAAACCCTTGAGTGGGGAGACCTAGTTGTGGGCAATCCTTCGTCGACGGGAGCTTTTGTCTATACCCCTGTAAACCCGCGTATGAACTATAGTTGTAGGATCAGTAGAGACTATTCCTTTATGTTTTGGACCATTGTCATTTGGATTCAGTTGGACTTGTTGTCATGAGGTATGGGCTTGTTGGGCCATTTAAACTGGGACGAGTCTGTGCTTTATGGCAATCGGGCCAAAAGTTTCTAAAATGCTGATGGGCCAACTAGTGTAAAATTCTTATGAGCTTATATATTACATGCATCACACGCATCTCATGCATCTCATGCATACATGCATCATGTTAACCCCCGTGTCTTAAAAGCCATCATAGATATCCGTTGGGTTAGGAAAAAGAAGACTTGTAAAGAAGAGTTTAGCAAACATGGAAATTGGGGAAAAGGAAACCGAGAAACAGAGAAATTTACGGCAGGGATAGAAAGACCATGGTGGGCCCAAAAAAAGAGAAGAAAAAAAAAGAAAAAAAAAGAGAAAAAAAAAGAAAAAAAAAAGAAAAAAAAAGAAAAAGAATAATTGTTTGTTTTTAGTCCTTGATAGTTAGACATAAGTCTGATGATGAAATTGATTGCTTTAAGGTGAAACCTTAGAAACGATAAACTCTTGATGTGCTTTTATCTGATACTTTGAGTGATTGATCTATGTTAGACTCGTAAGCAATACACTATAGGTTCTTAGTGGTGAAAACCTGAGTAGTTAGCAAGGTGACTAGTTGAAGAAATTGTAGGTCGGTGAATGACCGTTTGTTTAGATGTCTATCTTGATTTGCTTATGTTATGATGTGTGGTATGGTTGAAAATGAAAGAAAAGTCTCTAAAGAAAAGAATTGAACCACCTATACCCGATAAGCGTGAAGCTACCCATGGGCGAGTATTAGGACCACCATGAGGAGAAATGCTACCTTAAAGGGTAGGTGTGTTGAAAAAAAAAGAGAAAGAAAAAAAAGGAGAAAAAGAAAAGAAAAGAAAAAAAGAAGTTCAAAATGAAAAGAAAAAGAAAGAGACAAAAAAGAAAGAAAACCATACCACATTGAGCACAGAAAAGCAACTGCACGCATAATTGAGACATCTAGGTTGGTTTGACCCATCGATCCCAATTTTTTGACGAAATCATTGAGTTGGTGTTAGACAGTTGTGACCCATAGCGTCACTATTTTGTAATTGTATTATTGTACAAAATTAACTATGTGGTAATGAAATTGCCTTTTACCGTTTTGTAATTTATTTACTTCGATATGTAAATGGTAAAAGTCCCTATGATTAGTTCCGGGTTGAGATGATATGAGACAGTATCAATCCATAAAGGTTTAATCATTAAATATCCCTAGTCGTAGTATTATCGAGATTGGACATCGATAATGCGGAATAGACTAGTACTGCACTTGTGCGTGTTGTGAGGGCACAACGACATAGTTCTCATATAGTTAAGTATAGGATACTTATGCAAGTGCGGTGGTAGAGGTTGTGTTTTACCGATGGTACGGAAAACAGCTTCGCTCTGGATAGACCCCGCGGAATCCCATTGGTAGTATGTCTGCGTGTCTATGGGAGTCCTCTTCAGGGTAGGTGCATATGGTCTTAACCTGAGACTTGCATCGCTAGTACTTACGACAATCGGTAGACTTTAGTTTTGGTCGTCCAGGACTTTAACAGGTTCTGTGTACACCTCTTCTAGGTTTATGAGAATCGTAGTGTATTGGGTGTGATGTCAAGATGGGAGTATCACTTCAGACATATGGAGATGATGATCGCGCAGGATACAGAACTAGTACTCTATAATGGTTGCAACCATCGGGATAATATGACAAGGTCAGGATTATCCGATTCAAAGAGACTAGTTGCTTGATGTCCGATATATGTTTCGTACGGGGCAGACACATCTCCAGCCCCAGGCCTTACATGTGATCATCCGATACTGGATCGCGATATACACTATACTGCGGTATACTACGCCTGTTATAGATCTTATATTCCAGTAAGAATATTTCTGGAGAATTGGGTAGGCATGGCATTTTGCTAGAGGCTAACCTTGTCTTGTAAATCGGTAAAAACGCAGTACTTGGTACGTACGTGTTCGGATAGTCCGACGACCGTATTTACTGCCAACATATCCAGAGATCTCTTGGGTCGCTTCCCGAAGATTCACCGATGACGTATGATTCGAACTTAATTAATCTGGGATTAATTGCGGAGAGACTTTATCTTGGATAAAGTACTATTTGAAAAGAGAGAAAGATTAATTTGGAACTAATCATTAAAATAATATATTCGATATATTAAACGAAATTCGATTTCGACGAGGAATTAAAATTAGATTTTAATTCGGGCAAACGATTTAATTTGGAATTAATTCGTTAGCGACGTGAATAGTAATTTTGCTAGGCACAATTATTTAATTAAATTTGATTTAATTAACGTCGCGATGGAAGTTCGCTAATTCGGAATTATCGAACCCGAGCCCGGGAGTGTTTTCGGGCCCACTCGCATTTAGAATCGAGTGGGGTCCACATGTCACATCAACCATCACATCAATTGTCATTGTTTTAATTATGATGATGGGTTTTGGTGGAAGAGTGAATTACACTCCAAGTTAAAGTGATAGACCTTTGACCTTATCATATACCAATTTTGGTATTTGATTTATTATATTTTATTTTTGAAATAAATATAAAAAGGTTTTGGTAAATCATAACAAACCACTTCATCTTCTCTTCTAAAAAGTGGCGTGAACCACTCTCCCTTTTCCTCTCAAGTGACCGAAACTGTGAAGGTTTCACAGCTCTCCATTTTTCGGTTTTTGTTGCAAAAACTTGAAGAAAAGTGTGTTGTTTTGGAAGCATAAGTTCACACAAGGCTAGCACCTTCAAGGTATCATACAAAGGTGTTATGGGAAACTAATTCTTGAGCTTGGAAGGATCAAAGAAAGCTTGGAGCTTCCTCACTCACCTTGGCCGAAACCCTCGCTGCACAAATGAGAAGTTTTCATTTCATCAACGCATCCGCATTCCAATCTTTGTGAGTATGATTCCGCCATACTTCAATATTGTTCATTCATTTATATATATTTGTTTGCTCTTTTGATCTTGGGACATGGATTAGAATTTCCAACAATGGTATCAGAGCCTAAAGAGCATGAAAATATATTAGGGAAAATTTGGGGAAAATTGGATGAAGCATGATTTGATGAAATTGTTTGATTAAATATGCTTAGATGTATTTTACTTAATGTTATACATCATCAATTTCATGGAAATAAATTGGATTAATTTTTCAACCCAAAAATGGCTTGGCCGAATCACATGTAAGCAATGGACTTGATGATTTTTTGATTTTAAGATCATTGGATGACTTGAAACAATATGGAATGACGATTTGTAATTTGATCGGATTGAAAAACGAAATCGGAACCATTTTATCACCATGGCCGAATGCTTAATGGAAGATTAGGGACTTGATTTTTTGATTAAATAATGTTGGACATGTATTTAGGATAAAAATATGATTAATGGATTAATTTGATATTTTGGAAATATTGATTTAAAGGATTAATCATGATATTACACTTAATTAATTAAGTTACAAAATTTGGAATTTTAAAATTTGAATAAATGGGCTTTTATGTTTAATTGGGCCTTATGGGCTTGATATTGATTTTATGGCAAATGAGGGTGATTCCTTATTGGGCTTGGTAATTGGGTTTGACCCACATTGACCAAAGCCCAAGCCTAAAGAAAATCAATTGAAAACCCATCGGACTTTAATTAAACGGACATTGGATGTTAGTTGGGCTTTGAGACCCGATAAGATTAGATTTGGAATCTAAGTCATAAAAGCACAATAAAAGTGTAAATATTTAATTTGGAATTAAATATAAGGATTAGTATTGAATACGACTTAAATTGGATTTGACGAGTAGTTTGATATAATTTATGAATTCGTACTACAAGTACTTATTCTCAAAAACGAGTTGGACTCCCGCAAAAGCAAACCATTGATTGAACATTGCATTGTCACCTAATTAAAGACTAATTAATTGGATTATATTGGTTGTATAACATGCCTTGAATGAATGAATGTGGATGTGATGAATGAATAGTGTATATCGGATGGATATTAGAAGGGAAGGGTAATTTTAGAAATTATTGTAAATTCAGAATTTATTAATTGGACCTGCGTGTCCAGCCTTTCTCTTATTATCTCTTTGTATTCTCTTCTCACCTAATTCCCCTCAATGTAAATGAGGTTTCTCTTATTGTATTATTAATTGGGTAGAAGTAGAATAGTGCTAGCCGGGGAGAGAAAGGGTGTGTTTGTTCTAGGAACAAATTGTTATATATCCATCCGCATATATACTATATTTATTTTACGCGCTTTATGATGTTTTAGAAGCATGCTTAAGGGTGTATGATGATGAGACCTAACAAAGATAAATTAATTGGTTGCCAATTACGCGAAAATCCTCAAACAATATTAAGCGATTTTCCTTCCGTTGAGTGATTCTTTCTCAGATCCGAAATTGGCATTGGTTTGTTGGCAAAGTCAAGACCTTTGTCAATTGAGGATGTGTTTGAATCATGAGAGTTTTGTTCCATATCGGTGTCTTGTCCAAGTTGTGATTTGTTGGCCAAAGTCAAGATCACTTCTTGTCCATCGACATTGATTACGAAACTTTCCATGTCAATGGGTCCCGCTTAACTGGAATCATTAAGTTTGTTGTGTCAAAGCCAAGACTTAGTTGATTCAGAGGAAAAGGTTAGGAAAATGTATTGGATACATTGACATATGTATTAGATATATATGTTTCGGACTTGGATGTCCACCTACCGGATCTAGGAATTGGATGGGATCCAATTGATCTTCGAGATCTACCTAGTTAAATATCATACAACTTGTTGGCCAAAGTCAAGGTTGTGTGTTATTTAACGGGATCCTAGCCCACTAGGAAATTGGTGTTGGTTTATTCTAAGGTCCCAAGATCAAACAAGACATGAAATAATGCGTGAATACATCAACGGAGGTAGCGGAATACTCACATTGATCGGTTATGTCGATTTGAAGACGAATCAAGGCCAAAAACGTACTGCCCTTCACGCCAAACTGCAACAGTCCACTGTCCCTGCAAAACAGAATTTCGGGTCTCAAAACGAAGCTCCAAACTCCGTCGGATGAGTCCCGCCTCATGGGTGAACCTCCCTACCACCTTCGCAAGACTTGTAAGTGTGCTAGCACTTGAATTTTCACCATGAAAACCCACTCTAGCTTCCCTATTGCTCACGCCATTTCTGGTTCCAAACCAGTCCACATTTCAAGCTTTGGGCGTGAGAGAAGAGAGAAAAATGAGAGAGGAAGTTTTGTGTTAAGTTAAAATGATTTACCAAAAATCAATTTATATTTATGCCATAATATTTATTAAATTAATAATAAAATTATGACACAAAACATGCAATGGCTTAGAGTGTCAAACACTCAATTTCCATGCAATAACATTGAGTGCATTGTACACTATCTACATGTAATAACATTGAGTGCATTGTACACTATCTACATGCAATGCATTAGAATGACATGTGTCATGTGGGCCCCACACGTTTCCAAATGAAAGTGGGCCCACGTGCACTCACGCATTCGGGTTCGATATTTCCGAAATACCGAGCTTACGTCACGACGTTAATTCAATCGAATAATTGCGGCTAGCGAAATTATTATTTACGTCGCTAACAAATTAATTATAAATTAACTCGTTTGCCCGAATTAAAATCTAATTTTAATTCCGCGTCGAAATCTAATTTCATTTAATATATCGAATATATTAATTCATCGATTAATTCCAAATTAATCGATCTCTCTCTTTAGACGACATTTTATCCCGGATAAAACATCTCCGTTATTAATCCTAGATTAATTTTCTCTCTCTTCTATTATAATCCCAGATTATTCAAGAGTGCAAGTTGTGCGTCATCGGTGGATTATCGGGAAGCGACCCATGAGATCCCCGGATAATCTGGCAGTAAATACGGTCGTCGGAGTATCCGAATCACGTACGTACCAAGTACTACGTTCTACCTATACCGATTACGAGACAAGGTCAACTCCTAGCAAAGCACCAAGTCTTCCCAAGTTCTCCGGACATATTCATCAAAGAATATCTAGATCTGTATCAAGCGTAGTATACAATTGTATTGTGCATATCGGCCCAGTATCGGATTGTCACGTGCTAGGGCTGGGGCTGGATAAGTGTCTGCCCCGTCCGAAACACATATCGGATGTCTGGTAACTAGTCTCTATAATCGGATATTCATGACCTGGTCATAATATCACGATTGGATGCGCATCACTTAAGAGCACTAATACCGTATCTTCTGCGTGACATCATCTCCACTATGACTGGAGTGACACTTCCGTCTCGACATCACATCCAATACACTACGATTCTCTGATAAACCCAGAAGAGGTGAACACAGAACCAGTTAAGATCCCCCAACCACCAAAACCAAAGTTTTACCGATTGTCGTAAGTATTAGCGATGTAAGTCTCAGGTTAAGACTATACACACCTACCTTGATTTCGGCCTCCCATAGACACCTAGTCATAATACCAATGGGATTCCGAAGGGTCTATCCAGAGCGAAGCTGTTTCCCGTACCATCGGTGAAACACGACCTCCTATCGCACTTGCACAAGTATCCAATACTTATATATATGAGAACTATGCCGTTGTGCCCTCACAACGCGCACAAGTGCAATACTAGCCTATTCCGCATTATCGATGTCCAGTCTCGATAATACTACGGCTAGGGATATTTAATGATTAATCCTTCGTGGACTGATACTGTCTCATATCATCTCAATCCAGGAACTAATCATAGGGACCTCTCTTCATTTATACATCTATGGTGATCTAATCACAAAATGACGATAGTGCAATTTCCTTGTTACATAGTTAATTTGCTACAACAACACAATGATCTGTGCAAATAGTGACGCTATGGGTCATATTATCCAACAATCTCCCACTTGGCACATAGCCAGTCACTCGAGTGTCTAACACCCGAACTATGTAAGGTTCGCTCAAATTGCTGAGGAAAGGTTTTCGTCAGCGGATTTGTTTGATTATCGTTTGACGCGATTTATACGATCATCACATCGCCACGATGTATGATCCGAACGAATCAGATGATATAGAAGTATATATCTGGATCGTCGATGAGACCTTTAATTCCTTAGCCTGTGCTGACGCCTAGCTCAGCTGCTAACAGAACTATATCTAATCTAATTAGATTTATTATCGATCCAAATGGCTTCTATTGCTGCCTCAGCTGCAGCAATAATCCGCATTTGTTGTTTATTCGGCAACAGTTATCTTGCTTGGAAGATTTCCAGCTCACTGTCCCGTTGTTCAAACTTTATAGTACCGTAGTATTTAATCATTTGGAAACTTGCTGCAGTGATCCCAGTCACTTCAAGTTCTCCTTCTCCATAGTAAAAGATAGCATCTTTAGTTCTCAGAGATACTAACAGATGTTCTTAACTTCAATCCAGTGACTATCACTTGGATTGACCCGATTGTGACTCCATATGCTCGAAGCGTATGAGACACCAATACAAGTACATTTTAAATGTACAAATTTCCCAGAGAGTGTTAACAACTCCAAATCTATCCCAGTAGATCTTTATTCCTCTAATAAAGGTTGTTATCTCTCAGAGTTCTACGGAGAATTTCTATTGAAAGCCAAGCTTTCAACAATTGTTTTATGGGAATTTCACTGTCAGTGCGCTCTCCCACTAACCTCCTTATATACACAAGAATTATTTCGTTTTGAGTCAAATCATAAACCATTATGATTATTTCAAAACGACAGTTCCAAGAACCTTATGCTTGCATCAATCCAACATGGATCGAATAACCCGCAAACCTGTTTGTCGGTTATACAAAATCGTCAGGATGTTGTAAACATCCTCCAAAAGGTTTCCTTTTCAGGAAAGCGATTTTGATTTGTAACTGACATATTTCATAAATGAAATATACAGTTATATTCAAGCATCTTCAAAATGGATTTACCATGGCAACAGGTAAAAGGTTGAACCGTTATTAACACAGTGTTGATAACGATACCTTTTCGTCAAAAGTCTAGCTTTGCACGTTGGTATGTTGCCTTCCATGTATGTCTTCCTTGAAGACAGTTAATGTACCATAGGCACAACGCCTTGTGGTACAACAACTAGTATCCAAACATAGTTGTTATACATGGAATCCATTTCGGACTCATGGCACTTTGCCATAACAGGGAGTCGATACCTCGTATCACTTCCTCATAACGTAGTCGGATGGTACACCTCCATAAGATTGACATCTATTGGGGTGAGATCAGAAACACATACCTTAGGTTGTTTTCTGACTCTATCCGATTTATGAAGTTCTTGTGTATTTGAAGATTAATGGTATAGTTTCATCATAGATGAACTATTTGTGTTCCATTACGGACTTCGTGCCTAGAACAGTATCACTCCGATTTTCATCGAGTATCACTATCCTCCCACACCACTGACCACTGCATATCGGTATTCCTCTCAGGAAAACCGCATGGTGAGCAACAATTACATTGTTCTCATGTGGGATTTATAAGTACTATATTTAAGGTTTCCCTTAAGATAACCTATATTGGCACTTATCCAATTTGGGTCCTTAGTTTGGTATCATCCAAACGTTATGCCTGGCATACCCAAATTATCAGGAATGAGAACCTCGTTTCTTCCCTGTTCATATCCTATATGATATCTGTCAAACAGATTTATATGGAACCTTATTCTAAATAAGTTTTGCACTGTTAATACATATCTGTTGAAGGAAATAGTAGCTCAGAGCGACTCGTGATAAACCTTATCATGTCCAACAAAAATTCGGTTTTTGGTTCGGACACACCGTCTAACTGACGTGTCTCGGAGGAGTCCTCCTCATCTGAAAGAATACCGTACTCTTTCATGTACACATGAAACTTACTGCTTAAGTATTTTCCATTTCGGTATTACCGTGGCGGAATAACACTATAGCCGATTTGTTTGTCTACTTCGTGTCGAAACTCTAAAGTTTCCGATCTGTGTTCTTCAAAAGAAACACATAACCACAACGTGATGTCACATCCGTTAAGGTCACGAAATATTCATGTTCACATCTAGCCTAGCTAGATATGGGCCCACTTACTTCACCATGAATAGGGCTAACAGATCGGTGGCCATTTTACTATTACCAAGTAAATAGTATTTTAGGTATTTAACCTAATAAACTAGATTCGTAGACCTTTTTTGAATAGTCAAATCAGTCCTAGTACCCACTCTTAAAAAGTGTGGATATACGAGTCTTCTTTAATAAACTAGATTCGTAGACCTTATTTGAATAGTCAAATCAGTCCTAGTACCCACTCTTCAAAAGTGTGGATATACGAGTCTTGTTTAATTGTGTCCCAGACAACAATGCCACAAATAAGTCTGCATTGATCAAATCAATTTGAGCTATTTATTTGTCATTTTATATGTTTGAGATTTTATTTATATTCAAAATATAAATTCTGTTATTTACATCCAATGTATTTATCTCAGTATCATCTTTATATATTGAAACACTTTAGCGTTCTAGAATATAAAGGTTTTATCCGCAATGGATTAAACACTGATATAGAGATAATGTCTCTAGTTAAACTAGTTACATTATAACATTTCCTAATTTAAGTACATACCCAAAGGGTAGTTCATAAACTTAGGTATCTACGGTCGAAACAGCGACTTTCGTCCCGTTTCCAATTCGCAGAGAAATCTCGGCTTGAAGCCAGTATCCAGCTCACAACGGATTCTGAACGTCAATACATATATTTTATGTACCACACTAAGTATTTAAAATCCAATTTTAATACTAGTAGTGAACATAACTTTGACAAATATTTTAAAGTTAGAGCCTCGCCCTTTCTTTAATTCCTTCGTGTCTTCCATATCCAAATGGTAGTCACTTTGGGATATGTCAATTATCCTTTTCAATATTTCACAAACCTTTGGCCAATCCTTGGGTTTCGGAATATCGAAACGATGTGCACCTTGTGCTACATGCCCAATTGCAAACTTTGACTTTTCTCCACTAGAATAGTCAATTAATTCTCAAGAATTATTAATTGCAATTTTAATACTTTTAAATCTAAAGATAGATTATTATAAGTATATTAATTAAGCACTAAAGTCATCATCACATAAATCTTCCAAAGACTTTATGCTCTACTATTTGCTAATTATGGGCTTAGTCATAATAAGTTATTTTATCAAATAAATTAACCTATTATTAATTCCCAATTGAAAATTAAATCATTTAAAACATTTAACCCAAGGATTATATATTTTAAATATTCAACCTTTCAATTCTATCTTGATTTCAATAGTCCGACTATTTAATCAATTTTAATAAGGTACTATTTATTATAATGATTACAATAATCCAATTATTTAATCAACTATAATTTTAATATTGATTACTATAATCCAATTATAAAATCAACTATCATTTTAATTCAATTATATTGATTACTATAATCCAATTATAAAATCAACTATAATTTAATTTAATTATATTGATTACTATAATCCAATTATAAAATCAACTATAATTTGAATAAGTTTGTATATAGTCTAACTATATATATTTTTAAAACAACATAAAATATTAGTCCAACTAATACTTTTAATTATGTGACGAGGTAAAATATAAATGAGCGTGTTTAGCGAGTAATTGAACGAATGTTGCAAATTCAATACTTGCCTCCCACTATTTTTCGTCGAGCCTCTAAACCCTTCTGTGGAGTACTCGGGAAACCGTGTTTCCTAGTGGGCTAGGATCCTATTAAATAACACACAACCCTGACTTTGGCCAATAAAAAGCTGTATGCTATTGAACTAGGTAGATCTCACAGATCAATTGGATCTCATCCAATTCCTAGATCCGGTTAGGTGGACATCCAAGTCCGAAACATATGTATAATGTCAATGTATCCAATACATTTTCCTAACCATATCCTCCGAATCATCTAGGCCTTGGCTTTGGCCAAAAACAAACCTAATGATTCCAGTTAAGCGGGACCCATTGACGAGGAAAGTTTCGTAATCAATGTCATTGGACAAAAAGTGATCTGACTTTGGCCAATAAAAATCACGATTTGGACAAGACACCGATATCTAACAAAACTCTCATGATTCAAGTACATCCTTGATTGACAAAGGTCTTGACTTTGGTCAAAAACAAACCAATGCCAACTTCGGATCTTGAACAAGAATCATTCAATGGAAGGATATTTGCTTAATATAGATTGAGGGATTTTCGCGTGCAAATTGGCTACCAATTTAATTATCTTTGTTAGGTCTCATCATCATACACCCTTAAACAATGGCATCAAGAGCTAATGTTGCAAGCATGAAAAATGTAGGGCTTAAAATTTGGGTAAATGTTTGTTGAGCATGATTTGAATAAATTGATTGTTTGAGTATGCTTATAACATGTTTTATTTGAGTCCCGCGGAGTTTGGAGCTTCGTTTGAGACCCGAATTCTGTTTTGCAGGGACAGTGGACTGTTGCAGTTTGGCGTGAAGGGCAGTACGTTTTTGGCCTTGATTCGTCTTCAAATCGACATTAACCGATCAATGTGAGTATTCCGCTACCTCCGTTGATGTATTCACGCATTATTTCATGTCTTGTTTGATCTTGGGACCTTAGAATAAACCAACAATTGGATTCCCGAGTACTCGACAGAGGGTTAGAGGCTTGTAGAAAATAGTGGGAGGCTAGTATTGAATTTGCAATTTCATCAGATACTTAGCTTTACGCGGTTACAAAATTTATTTCGTCAATATTTTAACATTAGTTGGACTAATATAATGTTATTTTTCTTGTAACAGTTTGACTGTACCCATATATCGTTAACTAGATAGTTGGACTATCGTAGTTAAGATGGCAAACAAAGGAAATGTCCGAGACATAATCATGGGTGATAATGTATTTAAGGGCACAAACTTCGCTGACTGGGAAATGAACCTGGGATAGTCCTTGGGGCAGAGAGGCTACTATAAACCATACAGAGACCTCTCGGGCCGAGGCCCACTGAGCCACTTGAGCTGGAGTTATGGAGAACTCATAGCGATGATTGTGATACAACTCAGTCGATCATGCTTGCTTCCATGACTCAACACTTTCATCGCCAGAATAGGGACTTGGATCCTTTAATATGATGGCTAGACTAAAGGATCTTCACCGCACTAATAAGCGGATGGAGAGGTATGAGTTGGTGAAGAAACTCTTTCGCTCCCGTATGACTGATGGCGCTTCAGTTGAGGCCCACGGGACTCAAATGATAGCCGACATTGATGAGCTGGCAAGATGGGAATAGTCTTGGAGGCTGAGCTGATTATAGACACGCTCTTACAGTCACTTCTCGATACTTGGAAGCAGATTATCATCAACTACAAGTTGATGGATACAGACGATAATCTTGGAGAGCTATTGTCCATTCTTAAGGAGTCAGAGAAAGAGCTTCTTAAAGGCAACAAGCGCGAGGCGCACTTTGCATCGACCTCTCAGACGCCGAGGGCTGGGCCCAAGGCAACTGGAGGGGTGAAAAAGAGGAAGCATAAGAACAAGGGCAAGGCCAAGAAGTCGATGGCTTCTGGGAAGCCGAAGGACAAGTCACAAGACATATGCCTTAAATGCGGCAAAAGAGGTCACTGGAAGCGTGACTGCCGCATGAACAAGATGCTCAGAAGGGAGATCAAGGCGGGCAAGGCACCGACCTCTGTATGTTTGTTATTGAAATAAACATGGCTACTTCTAGTTTTAAAAATTTGATTTTTTATTCTGGTTGTGGTTCTCATATATGTACTGATGTGCAGGATCTGCAGAACAGCAGGACACTGGCTTCAGGGGAGATTGATCTACGGGTTGGAAACGGAACTCCTGTGCTGTTTTGGCCGTGGGCACTTTTGTATTAGAACTGCCCTCGGGGCATGTACTAAAACTAAATGACTGTTATTATGTACCTAGTTTGACTAGGAATATTATATCTGTATCTATGTTAACCCAATATTGGTTACACATTTGTATTTGGAAACACTGGGTGTTATTTATATAAAAATGATGCAGAAATATGCACTGCAGTTGCAAATAATGGTCTTTATATTTTGAATATAAATGAATCTCCTACATATAAAGTAACAAACAAAAGGCTTAAAAAGAGTGATCCAAAGGATGAAACTTTATATGTGGCATTGTCGTCTGGGACACATTAACAAGACTCGCATATCCATACTTTCGAAGAATGGGTACTTGGAAGGATTTGATCCAAATTCATTATGACGTCTGCGAATCTTGCTTATTAGGCCAAAATGCCTAAATCACCTTTTAGCGGTAAAGGTGAACGCGCCACTGAACTATTAGCCCTCGTTCATAGTGACGTTTGTGGGCCCATGTCTAGCCAGGCTAGAGGTGGATATCGATACTTCGTAACCTTTACGGATGATGCATCACGTTACGGTTATGTGTATCTAATGAGGCACAAGTAGGAAACGTTTGAGAAATTCAAAGAGTTTCGACACGAAGTTGAAAAACAAACAGACAAGAGTATCAAGACGTTACGGTCGGACCGTGGTGGCGAATACTTAAGTAATGAGTTTCAAGATTACCTAAAAGAATATGGTATTCTTTCACAGTGGACTCCTCCTAGAACACCACAATTAAATGGTGTGTCCGAACGGAGAGAAACCGTACCTTGTGGACATGGTAAGGTCGATGATGAGTCGCACTGAGCTGCCAATTTCCTTCTGGGGATATGCATTAAACAGTGCAGTTCTGAGGCCCGCACCAGCATTGATATCAATTTTAGGGATGAGTCCCATGGTTGAAGCCCGCGTTGTCAGCATCAGTTTCAGGAATGAATCCTAGGGCCTAGGCCCAAATCAGTAGAGTTTTGGAATGAATCCCAGGGTCGAGGCCCACACCGTCAGAGTTTTGGAAGGAATACGGGAATGAATCCTAGGGCCGAGGCCCACATCAACAGAGTTTTGGAATGAATCCGGGAATGAATCCTAGGGCCGAGGCCCACATCAGCAGTGTTTTGGAATGAATCCCAAGTTTGAGGCCCATGAGTTTTAATCTGGGAATGAATCATGGGGTCGAGGCCCATATCATCAGAGTTTCGGGAATGAATTCCAGGGCCGAGGCCCACACTATCACCAGTTTGGGGAAAGAATCCCAGGGTCGAGGCCCACATCGTGAGAATTTAGAATGAATCCATGGGATGAATCCCAGGGCCGAGGCCCACATCGTCAGAATTTGGAATGAATCCCAGAGCCGAGGCCCACGTCGTCAGAATTTGGAATGAATCTCAGGGCCGAGGCCCACATCAGTATCCGTTTGGGGCGAGGCCCATATCAGTATCAGCATATGGGCGAGGCCCATATCAGTATCAGTCTGGGGGTGAGGCCCATATCAGTATCAGTTTGGGGTGAGGCCCACATCAATATCAGTTTGGGGCGAGGCCCACATTAGTATCAGTCTGGGGGCGAGGCCCATATCAGTATCAGTTTGAGGGCGAGGCCCACATTGTCAGCGGTATTGGGATGCGTCCCAAGGTCGAGGGCCCCCGTTGTCGGTTGTAGTTCCGGGATGCGTCCGAAGGTCGAGGGCCCACTGCATCATCAGTTGTTGTTCTGGGATGCGTCCCAGGGTCGAGGACCCACTACATCATCAGTTTGAGGGCGAGACCCACATTGTCAGCGGTATTGGGATGCGTCCTAGGGTCGAGGTGCCCCCGTTGTCTGTTGCAGTTCCAGGATGCGTCATAGGGTCAAGGGCCCACTGCATCATCAGTTGTAGTTCCGGGATTCGTCCTAGAGTCGAGGGCCCACTACATCATCATCAGAATCAGTCTTACCGGGTATGGCACTCTAGGGGAGAGACCCACATCATTATCAGCATTAGTTTTGCCAGGTACGGCACTTCTGGTATGGAGATATCAGATCATCCAGGTACGGCACTCCGAGTATGAAGACATCAGATCTGTTCTGCCAGATATAACATTCTGGGGGCGAGGCCCACATAGCATCATATTAGTTTCTGACGGGTATGGCATTCTGGGTCGAAGGCCCACATAACATCAGATCGGTTTCTGCCGGGTATGGCATTCTGGGGGCGAGGCCCACATCACATCAGATCAGTTCTACCAGGAATGACACTCCGAGAATGGAGATATAGTCCAGGAATGGACAGCTCGAGAATGGCACGCCGGGAATGGCACTCCGAGAATGGAGATATAGTCCGGGAATGGACAGCTCGAGAATAAGCATGCCGAGAATGGCCGCCAGGAATGGCACTTCGAGAATGGAGATATAGTCCGGAATGGACAGCTCGAATAGACTGAGCACGCCGAGAATGGCACGCCGGGAATGGCACTCCGAGAATGGAGAATAGTTCGGGAATGGACAGCTTGAGAATGAGCACGCCGAGAATGGCACGCCAGGAATGGCACTCCGAGAATGGAGATACGGTTCGGGAATGGACCACATCACATCAACGGTTCGGGAATGGACCGCATCACATCAACGATTCGGGAATGGACCGCATCACATCAACGGTTTGGGAATGGACCACATCACATCAACGGTTCGGGAATAGACCACATCACATTCAGCTCAGGAACAAAGCCCACAGGTGGTTCGGGAACAAATCCCAGAGGTCGAGGCACCTCGCCATCACATTCAGCTCGGGAACAAATGCCAGGGAACAAAGCCCACAGATGGTTCGGGAACAAAGCCCACAGATGGTTCGGGAACAAAGCCCAGAGGTCGAGGCACCTCGCCATCACATTCAACACAACGGGAACAAAGCCCAGGGAACAAAGCCACTCTCTACACAGTTCGGGAACAAAGCCCACAGATGGTTCGGGAACAAAGCACAGGGGTCGAGACACCTCACCACATCATCAAATTCAGTTCAGAGCAACAGGCAAACCAGGTGACAGCTGGCGAGCCAGGTAAGTAAAAATGCATTGCACGTACTTTGATAGGATTGTCATTGTCACACACTGCACAAGTACCATCAAAGTGGGGGCTGTTGGATAATATGACCCATAGCGTCACTATTTGCACAGATCATTGTGTTGCTGTAGCAAATTAACTATGTAACAAGGAAATTGCACTCTCGTCATTGTGATTAGATCACCATAGATATATAAATGAAGAGAGGTCCCTATGATTAGTTCCTGGATTGAGATGATATGAGACAATATCAGTCCACGAAGGATTAATCATTAAATATCCCTAGCCGTAGTATTATCGAGACTGGACATCGATAATGCGGAATAGGCTAGTATTGCACTTGTGCGCGTTGTGAGGGCACAACGGCATAGTTCTCATATATATAAGTATTGGATACTTGTGCAAGTGCGATAGGAGGTCGTGTTTCACCGATGGTACGGGAAACAGCTTCGCTCTGGATAGACCCTTCGGAATCCCATTGGTATTATGACTAGGTGTCTATGGGAGGCCGAAATCAAGGTAGGTGTGTATAGTCTTAACTGAGACTTACATCGCTAATACTTACGACCAATCGGTAAACTTTGGTTTTGGTGGTGGGGGATCTTAACTGGTTCTGTGTTCACCTCTTCTGGGTTTATCAGGAATCGTAGTGTATTGGATGTGATGTCGAGACGGAAGTATCACTCCAGTCATAGTGGAGATGATGTCACGCAGGATACGGTATTAGTGCTCTTAAGTGATGCGCATCCAATCGTGATATTATGACCAGGTCATGAATATCCGATTATAGAGACTAGTTACCAGACATCCGATATGTGTTCGGACGGGGCAGACACTTATCCAGCCCTAGCCCTAGCACGTGATTATCCGATACTGGGCCGATATGCACAATACAATTGTATACTACGCTTGATACAGATCTTTGATATTCTTTGATGGATATGTCCGGAGAATGAGTAGACTTGGTGCTTTGCTAGGAGTCGACCTTGTCTCGTAAATCGGTTAGAACGTAGTACTTGGTACGTACGTGATTCGGATACTCCGACGCCCGTATTTACTGTCATGGGATCTCATGGGTCGCTTCCCGATAATCCACCGATGACGCACAACTCGCACTCTTGAATAATCTGGGATTATATAGAAGAGAGAGAAAATTAATCTAGGATTAATAACGGAGATATTTTATCGAATCGGAGATAAAATCGTCTAAAGTCGAGAGAGAACGATTAATTTGGAATTAATCGATGAATTAATAAATTCGATATATTAAATGAAATTAGATTTCGACGCGAAATTAAAATTAGATTTTAATTCGGGCAAACGAGTTAATTTAGAATTAATTCGTTAGCGACGTAAATAATAATTTCGCTAGCCGCAATTATTCGATTTAATTAACGTCGCGACGTAAGCTCGGTATTTCGGAAATATCGAACCCGAACGCGTGAGTGCACGTGGGCCCACTTTCTTTTGGAAACGTGTGGGGCTCACATGACACATGTCATTTTATGCATTATTTAATTCTAATGCATTGCATGAAGATTGTGTACAATACACTCAATGGTTTTGCATGGAGTTTGAGTGTTTGACACTCTAAGCCATTGCATGATTTGTGTCATAGGTTTATTATTAATTTAATAAATATTATGGCATAAATATAAATTGATTTTTGGTAAATCATTTTTAACTTAACACAATTCAATCTCTCTCAAACTCTCTCTTCTCTCACGCCAAATGTGGCTGTTCTTCACTGGTTTTGAACCAGTTTTGGCGTGAACAAAGGGAAGCCAAGAGTGGTTTCTCATGGTGAGAAATCAAGTACTAGCACACTTACAGGTCTTGCAAAGGTGGTAGGGAGGTTCGACCATGAGACGGGATCCATCCGACGAAGCTAGGAGCTCCGTTTCTTCACTCAAATTTCTGTTTTGCAGGGCAGTGGGCTGCTGCAGTGGGCGTGAGCAAGGCAGTGAGTTTCTTGGTTCGATTCATCTTCAATTCGACATAACCGATCAATGTGAGTATTCTGCTACCTCCGTTGATGTATTCATGCATGTTTTCATGTCTTGATTTGATCTTGGGACCTTAGAATAAACCAACAATGGTATCAGAGCCAGGTTTCGATCCTGGACTGGGGCAAGCATGAAAAATGTAGGGCTTAAAATTTGGGTAAATATTTGTTGAGCATGATTTGAATAAATTGTTTTTGAGTATGCTTATAACATGTTTAATTCATTTTGGTTGGACTAATTTGATGAAAAATGATTTGGAATTATTTTCCCCAAAATTAACACCTTGGCCGAATGTGTGTAGAATTTTGGGATCTTGGATTTTTCATTATTAATTCATTGGATGAGTTGAATGGAGTAGTATGATGTTAATTTAGATTGAATTGGATTTAATTTTAAATTGAACAAAAACCCTAAATTCTATATGTTGGCCGAATGGTGCCTTTGCCCTAATGTCTTGTTGTTTTGGTTTTGTGACATTGGATGTGTATAAAATCAAATTGGATGGTGATTTAATGTCGATTGTAGGTTCGATTGGATCGGAACCAAATCGGACACAAAATCCCTCATTGGCCGAGTACTTAAAAGCATGTAAATGGGTTTGATTTTTCATTATGTGTGTTTGACATGTGATAATGAATAATATGATTAATAGACTAATTTGGTGTTTTAAAAAATGTGATTTAGTTGATTAATCATATAATTTACTTTTGGTAATTAAATTGTGAAAATTGGATTTTTGGATTCATTATTGGGCCTAATTTTGGAAATTAGAATTTAAGTTGTAATTGGGCCTATTGGGCTTGATTTATCAAGTTTGGTTTAGGCCAAGTGGATTGGATCCAATTGGGCCCAAAACCTTAACCATAAAGCCCAATTGTGACTAATGAACCTTTAAAGTTTAATTGGGCCTAATGGGCCGAAATTGATTTCTAAGGCATTTTGGGTGATTCCACTATTAGGCTTTGGTTGCCGAAGCCCATGCCTAAAGAAATTAATTGAAGCCCATTAGACTTAAATTAAATTGACGTTGGACGTTAATCGGACTTTGAATCCCGACGCGATTGAATTTGGAATTTAAATCGTAAAAGGTTTATTAATATAAAGTGCAATATTTAATTTGGAATTGAATAGTGAATTAGTATTAAATACATGTTAAATTGGATTTAATTATGTAGTTTAATTTAATTCATGAATTCGTACTTTGAGTACTTATTCGCAATAACGAGTTTGACTCGAACAAAATCAAATCGTTGTTTGAACATTGGATGATCACTTAATTATCAGATTAATTAATTTGATTAGATTGATTGATAGCATGCTTATGTGTGTGAATACATGGTTTGTTGAATGAATAATGCATATCGGATGGATATTAGATGGGTGGGCAATTTTAGAATTGTTGTAATAAATTCGATTTATTAAATTGGACCTGCGTGTCCAGCCTTATCACCTTCTTTCTCTTTGTATTCTCTTCTCACACTATTCCCCTCTATGTATATGAGGTTCCTTTAGAAGTGTAGTGTAACGGGTAGAAGTAGTACAAGTGCTAGCTTGAGTGAGAAAGGGAGAGATTTGATCTAGGATCAATGTGTTAAGTATCCATCCGCATATCATTATTATTTTATTTCATACTCGCTTCATTATGTATTTAGAATGCATGTTTAAGGGTGTATGATGATGAGACCTAACAAAGATAATAAATTGGTAGCCAATTTGCACGCGAAAATCCCTCAATCTATTAAGCGATTATCCTTCCATTGAATGATTCTTGTTCAAGATCCGAAGTTGGCATTGGTTTGTTTTTGACCAAAGTCAAGACCTTTGTCAATCAAGGATGTACTTGAATCATGAGACTTTTGTTGCATATCGGTGTCTTGTCCAAATCGTGATTTTTCTTGGCCAAAGTCAAGATCACTTTTTGTCCAATGACATTGATTACGAAACTTTCCTCGTCAATGGGTCCCGCTTAACTGGAATCATTAGGTTTGTTTTTGGCCAAAGCCAAGGCCTAGATGATTCGGAGGATAGGGTTAGGAAAATGTATTAGATACATTGCATAAGTAATATGTTTCGGACTTGGATGTCCACCTAACCGGATCTAGGAATTGGATGAGATCCAATTGATCTGTGAGATCTACCTAGTTAAATAGCATAACAGCTTTTATTGGCCAAAGTCAAGGTTGTGTGTTATTTAATAGGATCCTAGCCCACTAGGAAACACGGTTTCCCGAGTACTCCACAGAGGGTTAGAGGCTCGACGAAAAATAGTGGGAGGCAAGTATTGAATTTGCAACATTCGTTCAATTACTCGCTAAACACGCTCATTTATATTTTTCTCATCACATTAATCAAAAGTATTAGTTGGACTAATATTTTATGTTGTTTTAAAATATATATATATATAGTTGGACTATATACAAACTTGTTCAATATATAGTTGATTTTATAATTGGATTATAGTAATCAATATAATTGAATTAAAATGATAGTTGATTTTATAATGGATTATAGTAATCAATATTAAATTATAGTTGATTAAATAATTGGATTATTGTAATCATTATATAAATAGTACCTTAATAATTTGATTAAATAGTTGGACTATTAAAATCAAGTAAGAATTGAAAGATTGAATATTTAAAATATATAATCCTTGGATTAAATGTTAAATGATTTATTTTCAATTGGGAATTAATAATAGGTTAATTTATTTGATAAAATAACTTATTATGACTAAGCCCATTATTAAGCAAATAGTAGAGCATAAAGTCTTTGGAAG